>PVKC010052119.1:0-10316 GCA_004027635.1 Crocidura indochinensis | reverse complement strand
GCATATTCTTTTAAGTACAGCCTCACTACTAGTCAAAGAAATGTAAGTTGAAATAGCAATATGATTTTGTTAAATGTTTATTAGGCTGACAACATTTCGAAAAAGAAAAGGCTGTGGTTACTGTTCTCCATGCTTTGCTAGTAAAAATGAACATTGATACAAACTTATTTAAAGGAAATTTAATAGTTTTTAATCAAAACCCTTATATGCTTGTGATTTTTTAAATTTATTTTTGAGCCACTCAAAACAGTGACGCTCAGGGGTTTATGCCTGACTGTGGGCTCAGAAATCGATTCTGGCTTGGGAAACCATATGGGACACTGGGGATGGAACCAAGGTCCGTCCTGGATCAGCCTCGTGAAAGGCAAACGCCCTACTGCAGTCACTAAAAATAATGCAGTAGACAAATATTTTATCCATATTAGGACTTTGCATATATGTATGTATTTTGACACTACATATGATCTTTTATTTTAAATTTTTTGGGGGGGGCCTATGCGCTCAGAAGTCGCCCCTGGCCTGGGGGACCATATGAGGCACAGGGGATCGAACCGCGGTCCGTCCAAGGCTAGCGCGGTAAGGCAGGCACCTTACCTTCAGCGCCACCGCCCGGCCTATTTTAAATTTTTTATAATGATGAAAGAACTAAAAGGATATAAATTTCTAGAACATTGTGTTTGGGGCACTTTTCGTACATTTTCATATAATAAACACAGTTGTTTTGATTAGAAATAAAGCATTATCAGGAATATTACATGATAGAAGAAATAAGAGAAGGGCTGGAGAAATTTAACAAGTAGAGCACTTGCCTAGCATACTGGCAATCTAGGTTCAATTCCTGGTATTCCATGTGGTCCTCTGAGCCTGCCAAGAGCCCAGGAGTAAGTCCTGAGCTCCACAGGTTATGGAGGTGAGGAGAGAAAAGAAAAAATATAAACAAATAAGAGAAATTAATACTGATTAAGTGAGGGGCTGGAGTGATAGTACCACGGTAGGGCATTTGCCTTGTATACCACCAACCTGTGATGGGTCTGGGTTCAATCCCTGGCATTCTATATGGTCTCCTGAGCCCCCAAGCCTGCCAGAGCAACTTCTGATACAGAGCCAGGAATGACCCCTGATAGCTGCCGGGTGTGGCCCCAATTTATATATACTGATTATTCTTGGGTCAACTTTTTTTTTTTTTTACTTTTTGGGCCACACCCGGTGATGCTCAGGCATTACCATCAGAAATCGCTCCTGGCAGGGCCAGAGAGATAGCATAGAGGTAGGGTGTTTGCCTTTCATGCAGAAGGACAGGACGGTGGTTTGAATCCCGGCATCCCATTTGGTCCCCCGAGCCTGCCAGGAGTAATTTCTGAGCACCGAGTCAGGAGTAACCCCTGAGCATTGCCGGGTGTGACCTCCCCCAAAAAATTGCTCCTGGCTTGGGGAAACTACATGGGACACCAGGGAATCGACTGTGGTCTGTCCTGGATCAGCTGCTTGCAAGGCAAATGCCCTACTGCTGTGCCATTGCTCCAGCACCCCCCTGGCTGCTCTCAGGGGTTACTCCTGGCTCTGCGCTCAGAAACCGCTCCTGGTTGGCCGGGGAGATAGCATGGAGGTAAGGCGTTTGCCTTTCATGCAAAAGGTCATCAGTTCGAATCCCAGTGCCCCATATGGTCCCCCGTGCCTGCCAGGAGCAATTTCTGAGCATGGAGCCAGGAGTAACCCCTGAGCACTGCCGGGTGTGACCCAAAAAAAAAAAAAAAAGAGAAATCGCTCCTGGGGGCCAGAGAGATAGCATGGAGGTAGCGTATTTGCCTTGCATGCAGAAGGACAGTGGTTTGAATCTCGGCATCCCATATGGTCCCACGAGCCTGCCAGGGGCGAGAGAGGGAAGGAAGGAGGGAGGGAGGGAGGGAAGGAGGGAGGGGAGGAAGGAAGGAAAGAAGGAAGGAAGAAGGGAAGGAAAGAAGGAGGGAGGGAGGGAGGGAAGAAGAGAAGGAAGAGAAGGAAGGAAAAGAAATTGCTCTTGGCAGGCTTGGGGGACCATATGGGATGCCGGGATTTGAACCACCGTCCTTCTTCATGAAAGGCAAACCTCCATGCTATCTCTCCGGCCCCACTATTTTCTTAAGTGAAATGCTAGTGCTCTTTTTCCTCCAGGATTTTTTTTTTTTTTTAGTTTTTGGACCACACCCAGTGGTGTTCAGTGGTCATTCCTGTCTCTGTGCTCAGAAATCACCCCTAGCAGGCTCAGGGGACCATATGAGATGTTGGGAACGGAACCTGGGTCTTTCCTGGATTGGCCGCATACTAGGCAAATGCCTCTACCACCTATACCACTGTGCTATAGATCCGGGCCCCTCCTTTTTTCGGGGGAGGCCACATCTGCTGATGCTTAGGGGTTACTCCTGGCTATGTGCTCAGAAATCACTCCTGGCTTGGAGGACAATATGGGACACAGGGGGATCGAACCATGGTCTATCCTAGGTTAGTCGCATGAAGGCAAACACCCTACCACTTGCGCCAGCGCTCTGCCCCCTCTTTTTAATTAATTAATTAATTTTGACCTCCAGAACTTGTAAATGTATGGAATCCTTTCACATTACTATCCCAAATCTGGCTGTTTGGCTTTTTTTTTGGGGGGGGGGCACACCCAGTAACGCTCAGGGGTTACTCCTGGCTATGCGTTCAGAAGTCGCTCCTGGCTTGGGGGACCATATGGGACACCAGGGGATCGAACCTCGGTCCGTCCAAGGCTAGCGCAGGCAAGGCAGGCATCTTACCTCTAAGCGCCACTGCCCGGTCCTGGCTGTTTGGCTTTTAAGCATTGGGGAGTAAGGGGCAGTTTGAGAACCCAGGTATTAGTGCTCAGAGACTACTTCTGGGGCCAGAGAGATAGCATGGAGGTAAGGTGTTTGCCTTGCATGCAGAAGGTTGGTGGTTCGAATCCCAGTATCCCATATGGTCTCCTGAGCGATTTCTGAGCATAGAGCCAGGAGTAATCCCATGCTCACTGCCGGGTGTGACCCAACCACCCCCGCCCCAAATACCAGAGATTACTCCTGGCTCTGTGTTCAGGGGTCAATCCTAGCAATGATCTGGGAACCATGAGATGTTCGAGATAGAATCCAGGTTACCTGCATGCAAAGCTTGAGCTCTAGCCCATTGAGCTTTTTCTCTTGCCTTCAGCCTTTGAGTCTCCAAAACCTTTAGTATGATTCTAGAATGGCCCCTCCTTGGCTCCCCATAGCACATGTCACAACAGAGCCTTTTATCTTCTTTGGCTGTAATTTTACACTGACTGATTGCCCTTCCAACACTGTGAGTCCATGAGGGCATACACCCTTGCCCCTGAACACTAACTAGAACATGGTGAGCACTTGACTAGAACATGATGAGTGGTTGTTGGATCAATACTTAGATTTGTGGAAGCTGAGCCTTACAGCTGTGTTAAATAGCGAGTCTAGAGCTTCTCAGCTAGTATGTTCAGAGCTTTTCCTGGTTTTTATAGTTCTAGAGTCACTGGTCTTTCTGGTCAAACACTCACTAGAACAGACAGGTCTAATGTCCAAACCTGTTTCAGATTCTGGGTCTCTTAGCATAGCGGTAGGGCATTTGCCTTGCATGCTGAAGGATGGTGGTTCAAATCCCGGCATCCCATATGGTCCCCCAAGCCTGCCAGGGGCGATTTCTGAGCATAGAGCCAGGAGTAGCCCCTGAACGCTGCCGTGTGTGACCCAAAAACCAGATTCTGGGTTTCTGAACCTGGGCCATATCTTTCTCTGACCCTCTGTCTTTCTGATTTCTTCTAGTGTGGTACAGATCCTGCTAGCTGCTGGTGCTGACCCAAACCTTGGAGATGATTTCAGCAGTGTGTACAAGACAGCCAAGGATCAGGGAATACATTCTTTGGAAGGTGAGCATCGCTCTGCTCATGTTCTGGGCGGTCTCCCCACTCCCTAACTCCCAGAAAACTTGTTCTGGGCCAGCTCTCTCAGATGGTTTACAGTGGGAGCCTGCAAGTCCCCTGTCCTTTGAGAAATTGGGCAAACTAAGGCTGGCAATTGATACCTTCTATAGTTTCTTCTACTTCATCACTTGTCACTGCAAAATCTTGGGAAATGAAAAGGGGACATGGTTTTAGGGTGCTGGGTGGGGAGTTTCATGGGATAGGGTTCACTGGTGTTCTCCTGAGCATTCCTTGGAGGGGTAGACAAGCAGCTTCATCAACTGTAACATGCCTCTACTTCCTGCAGACTATTCTGTCCATGGCTGCCCCCAAAACCCAAAGCCTCCTCCCTGGTTTTCCCAACCCCTGCATTCTCTTACTCTCCTCCACACATTCATACATGTGGGCTCAGCAGAGGTGTTTTTGCTGTACCCCAGTGAGATGGTTCCTTGAATCCATATGCAGAAAAAATCTAAAGGAGCAAATCTTGTGCCTGGGACCATGTGAAGCTGCTCTTTCATTATCCTTGGATACTAACTGTTTGGGGGTTGGAGGATGTTATTCCTGTCTCATTCAACAGTTCTGTGCACAGGCTCTACCTTAGAGTCCCCTGGAACTGGAAGAACCATGTCTGTCTGTGTTTTGTGCCACGAAGAACATTTTTTGTGTCCTTCGTACCAGGCCTGCCCAGTACTTGAATCCAGCTACTCTGTGAGACGAAGCCATAGTATTTTCCCACTCCACCCGACAACCATCATCTGTCTCCTCGGTTGCTCTCAACAAAAGTAATGTGGAGACTTGACTGAGTGGGTCAGACTCAAGGAAAAGGGGGTCCTCATAAAGCATCTAATTTCATACGCTTTGAGCATCTGAAAGCCATTTTTTCCAGACTTGGTTGTTCGCCCGTCCCATCCCCCTCACTCAAAGCATGTAGCTTAATGCTCTGATGTTTCTCCCTGGCTTCTCATATTCAACATTGTGCATTAAATAAAGTACAGCCAGAATTAACATTTTAAATTTTGTGAGCCAGTTGGTCTTAGTTTTGCCTATAGACATACTAATTGGTTTTTTGGTTTTTGTTTTTTTTTTTTTGTTTGTTTTTGTTTTTTTGTTTTTGGGTCACACCCGGCAGTGCTCAGGGGTTACTCCTGGCTCCATGCTCAGAAATTGCTCCTGGCAGGCACGGGGGACCATATGGGGCACCGGGATTTGAACCGATGACCTTTTGCATGGAAGGCAAGCGCCTTACCTCCATGCTATCTCCCGGGCCCCCTAATTGTATGTACTTAACAGAACCTCTGAATTTACCAGCTTCCTTCCTTCTTTTTTATTTTTCTCTTCCTCATTGCAGCACTTCCTTTTTGCATTCCTTTTATAGTTCTTGGGCTACACCTGACAGTGCTCTGGGCTTCCTTTTGGCTCTATACTCAGAGATCACTGCTGATGGCTTTAGAGGACCATATGTGGTACTGGGAATCGAATCCAGGTTAGCCTTGTACAAGGCAAGCTCCCTACCTGCTGTACTTAAATTACTCCAGCCCTTGCATTCCTTTACATCTCTCATTCATTCTTTAGGTCAGTCTCTAACTTTTGTTTTTGCTTTAGGGGGCCATACCTGACTATACTCAAGGCTTACTCCTGACTCTGCACTTAGAGACCATTCCTTACAGGACTCTAGAGAACATATTGGGTATCTGGGATTGAATACAGATTGGCACGTGTATAAGGCACATGCCCTACCCACTGTGCTATCTCTACCATCCTTCTGTATTTTTTTAACTCTTATGCTAGCCACCCTACATTGTAGGTAGATTGAGCAATTAATCCATTATAGGCAACAAAAATATTAGAAAAGGCAATTCACTCTATTTCTCATAAAATACAATATGAATTATCTTTATTTTTGTCAAAGTCACAGATTTAGGAATTTAGAAACTAGGGCTGGAGTGATAGCACATTAGTAAGGCATTTGCCTTGCACATGGCCAACCTGGTGCTCTGCTCTCAGACTTCTTCGGTCCTGCTTTGTTATTCTGGCCTGGTCACACATAGCTCCTTCATTTGAACCCAGGACGACTCTACTTTCCCACCTATGGCTTTGCTTTTTCTTTTTCTTTTCTTTTTTTTTCTTTTTTGCCTTTGCTTTTTCTTAATTTCATTTGTCTTTCCCTTTTCTACTGAAAGATAGCTAATTCTTTCTTGCATTCAACCAGTATAGCCTGCCTACCACTTGGACAGTCCTATACACACCTCTAGATCATTCTCAAAGATGACAGAGACCAAGATCAGAGGTTTTCTTCTCTGAATCAAATTGGCTTTTTTCCAGGAAGTTCCCTGATGTGGGGGGGGGGGGGGGTGGTGTATCGAAGGGTTACGTAGTAAGTCCCCAAACAGTGTAAATGTGTGCAGATTCACGGGAAAATCAGGGAAATCAGATGATGGTCTTCACTGTGAAAGCAAAGCCAAACCTCTGCTCGCTGTGCTTGTGGGCCTCAGTACTGATGGGAGGTGGTGAGTTGTAGCTTGTGACCTTGGCAAGACTGCCTTAACCCCCAGTAATTTATCCCTTGTCTACCTTATCAGTATTGTTGTGAAGAGCTCCACAGTTGTAATTGCTTATTAGTTTCATTTATGTATAATTCAGCACTGCACTTACAGAGTGCCCGGCATTCGGCCAGAAACTGGGAATATAAAAATGAATATACATGACCTGGCCCCACAGCCACCACACTCCCTGTCTAGCAGGAAGTTAAGCCTGTGGATCCAGGAGTGCCCTGCAGCATGGTAAATGCTGAGGCAGAAGTGCAAAGGGTGGAGATCACCTTGAGCTTCATCTGAGTGCAGGCTGGTGTCAAGGAAGTGGAGCAGAGTCAGTAATTCTAATTTGAGTTTTTGGGATTAGCTGAAGATGCAGATTAGGAGCAATAGGCCTTTCCCAGAGAAGGAACGGTACATGCAGTGACCTAACCTGCTTTATTTTCCTTCTCTCCACCCTTTCCCTTGTTACTGTGCCACACATTTTGCTGTGGCACTCACCAAGGATCATACAGATCGTTCAGGTTTGCACGTACAGTTGATTGTGGTGTGCCAGAGAGCACATATCTTTCAGGGATACTAAATAGCAGGACCGCCAGGCATGTGAGGCAGTGCAAGAGATCAAACTCACAGCATCACGGGTCTCCTGTTTCTAAGGCAGGGGAGCTACCACCAAGCTGTTCTGAGGCTCTCTGAAGGCAAGGTTCTGAGGAGACGAGCAAGAAATCACACTAGGGAGGAAAGTAGGGTTCAGCTTAGAAGAAACTTTATGGGCAGCTCAGAGTCCTGCCTTCTCAGACTAGGGATGGACCTTCCACAGTTTGTCTCTGTAATAGAAAGGGACCTCAATGGCAGGCAGAAGGTGACTGAGAAGGGAGAGATTAGCAGTGGTGCTTGACTTTTGGGGAGTGATGAACTCATCAGTGAAGAAGGTGAGAAGCTGCGTCCCTCTGGCCTCCAAATGCACAATTGCACTCAGAATTTCTGGGGCTTCCCAGAAGTGAATTTAGGAGGCAATATGCATGCAAGAAAAATACTAGGACCAGGTGGTATACTCAGTAGAGTGAGGGATGAGCTTGAGGTGACATCATGGCTTCTGATTTAGGGGAAGAGTGATGTTTGGAGTTCAGATGGAAGATTTGGCACGATGTAGGGATGTTGAAGTCACCCATATTTGCTTGGTAGTTAAAACACTAGATATGCTAGGAATTGCCAGGAAAGGCTTTTAAAATGAGAGTGTGAGAGGACTGCCCCTCACTCAGCATACCAGCTGTTAAGGAATAAGCTAAAAGAGGCTTCAGGCAGGAAGGTCAAAAGATGTGTTCTGGTTTTCCCTGCAAGAACCTCTATGCCTACTCCTGCTTGTATCAGGCATGGTTTGGAGGGGAGAGACTTCTATGTCAAGGATTTAACCCAGATCAGCCTTGTGCAAGGAAAGCACCTTATTGTCTTGTACTATCACTCCAGTCCAGCCCCCAGAAAGGTCTTGTGTGTTTCTTACTGAATTGGAAACTAGCTACAGAAATATGCAGGAGTCCTCAGACTTTTTAAACAGGGGGCCAGTTCACTGTCCCTCAGATCGTTGGAGGCCGGACTATAGTAAAAACAAAAACTATGAACAAATTCCTATGCACACTGCATATAACTTATTTTGAAGTGAAGAAACAAAATGGGAACAAATGCAGTATGTGGCTCGTGGCCGTAGTTTGAGGACCACTGAATAGAGGGAAAATAAGGGACGGAGTGATAGCACAGCAGTAGGATGTTTGCCTTGTACCCTGGACAGGCCCAGGTTCAATCCCCAGCATCCCATATGATCCCCTGAGCCTACCAGGAGCATCTTCTGAGTACAGAGCCAGAAGTAATCCCTGAGTGTCACCAGGTGTGACTGCCCCTCCCCCACACACACATACAAAGAAAAGAAATACATAGAGAGAAAATGATGGTAAGTGATTTCCTGCTCCCACATGTCCACTGGAGCAATGTGTTCAGTCATATGTAGCCAGGGAGAATGATAGCACATATATGTTCTTCTCATGTGCATCCTTGCAGACTCAGCCTGGTTCTTCTGCACTGTCCCCTCTTGAATTTGAATCTGTTTTTATTTCTCATCTGGATCTGGTGGGGAGTGGGGTGATTCTGCTTTTGTTTGTTGGCCAGGTGCTGCTTGTGGACATTGTAGAAGCATATGCATCATCCCTTGAACCTTCTCTCTCCCCAACCCATCTATCTTTTTTAATGGGAGGAATCCCCAGTGCTGCTTGGTCCATGATGTGGGCTTCAATTCTTGAGCCTGGTGCTGCTTTGGCCTAATAGAACCTGAGGCCACAGTGGTCACCCCTACTATGATCCCAGGCCAGTTAGTCCTGGACTTCCAACTTCAGACCTCACGTACCTGCAAGCCTCACACTCCAACTCTGGGTCCCAGCCCTTTCTTCATGAGCTTGGGTGACTCAGGCTCCCTGTAAAACAGAAGCTAATTCTGAGACCCTAGAAATTCTGGGCTCATTCTCATATTAAATGATGTCTTTGGAGAAAGGAGGTTTGTACAGAACTTTGGAAGGTGAAGAAATGTGGGGCAAATAGACATTCTTGGCTGGAAACCCAATATCAGCAGAGGCACCAGATAGAGTGAGGGTGGGGTGGGAGCATGCTCAGGCTCACAGTCAGTTTTATTCAGTGCCTTTCACCCCACTCAGACCCACTCCAGGGAAGTTTCACTTGTGGCTGGCTAAGGGGGTGGGGGGTGGCCCTGATCCTCAGGTGGAAGAGGCAATAAATTTGTGGCAACAGTAAACAAGTCGCCCAGCCAGGGATGCCGCGGGCTGCTTGTAAGTAACTGTTATAAACACTGGGTGTCTGGGGCTGTCAGAAATGCAAGCGAGCACTCTGAGCGCCTCTCGCAAGTACAATTAAAACAATAAAACAAGGCAGGAGCATGGTCAGAGCAGGCTTTCAATCAGCTTCTCTTCTCGACTCCAAGTGGCAGCTGAATAAAGATAGGCGTACTTGCTAAATGGGATAGGCAGAGGGCCTTTTTGGAGAGAGAGAATTAACCGGCCAGGTGGGACCACCAAGACCAACTTCACATGACACTCTCTGAAACTCCTAGGGATGTAGCTGGCCCTCTCTGTCCATCTCTATGTCTTCTGATTGGGGCTGTAGAGGAGAGGGTCAGAATTAAGCAAGCAGGCACATCACAAACAGTGGGAAAGTGCACTGGAGCTCCTGAGAGAGCGGGTAACCCTCACTGGGGGCAATGGAACTGCTCTAATGATTTTGTTCCCAATCCCCTTCACATCTACTCAGGGTACACTGTGCAGAGTCAGCTCTATGCCCAGCTACTGCCTGGATGCAACTGTGCTCTTGTGTGTCCCAGGAGAATATAGGGGCAGCTGGGTAAAACAAGGCCCCAGGATTATAAGAATAGCCTGGAATGGTTGGCCAAACTGGCCCCACCTCCTAAAGATTCTCCATCAGGATATCTGGTGGGGGCCCCAGACTGTGCATTTCTAGCAGGTCCCCCACTCTCAGAGTAGCGTGAGCAAGGCTATAGGTGTTTTTGTGATTCATAAAACAGGAACTTTTCCTTCTTCAAAGAGACCATTTCACCCTTTTAAGCATCACTTCTAGAGCAACATTTGTTATTGTGGCAGTCCAGAACCCTTTAAGTTGGAGCAGTGCTCTCCACAGCTCAGAGACTCCCAGCCTTGGGACAGTTAGAGGCAGTTTATTTATTTCCAACTTAAAGTCCAGAACACACAAGTCAGGTATATGGCTCACGTGCTAGAGTTCCTGGGTTTGATCGCTTGCACTACATGGGATCCCTTGACTATCACTCA
>PVKC010052118.1:0-10315 GCA_004027635.1 Crocidura indochinensis | reverse complement strand
GAAATCACTTTGAGTGAAGCCAGGGAGAATATGATTCTAGGGATCTTTAACTCATGTATTACTCCTCTTGCACTGTTTCACTATCTTTATATTGATATAGGAGAGCATATTCAAAATTCTGGATACTTTATGTACTAGAGACATTTATGCTTAGTCAGTATCCCATTTCAGAACCAGATGAAATCAAAGTTTTATTAATAGGTGTCTCTTGAATTGCAAAATCTGGTCAAACTTCTGGAATACAGGGATAGGATTTTTCAGATCAGGGTTACTATAGTATGGACAGGAGTACAAAAACTACAAAATCTGATGGATTTTAGCATAAAACTCCTAATGACGGACCTTGGAATCCACAATTCTTATTTGTCTCTATCTGGTCTATAAACAAACCTTTCATACCACTACCAGGAGGGATCCAAAAGGTCTACAAAGTCTGCACAGCTGCAATAACAGTTGGTCTAAATTGAGTGAGATGCCTGAGACTCGAGTGTTCCTTTGGGACTTAGTCCTGGGAAGTCATCGTGCCTTAAAAAATTTTCCCCTGAATGATTGACAGGACTTCTGTGTAGATCATATTTAGAGCAAGAGATGGAGAAGGGTTTGGGGCAGAGGCACAGACTGCAGGCTGGAATAATTGGGTTTTCACTAGTAGAGGGAGTAGAGAAGGTTGGTAGCCATTCAAGTGAAAGTAACAGAAAGTGCACTGAAATATAGCCAGCACCCTGGCCTCAAATTCTAGCTCTGCCATACCAGGAAACATTCATTAACCTTTGGAACATCTTTATCCTCACAGATAAAAGCACATAAATTGCAATATTCTCTTGGGGATAAAATGAAATAGTGAATATGAAAGCACCATGGAAACATTCTTATGTCCAGAAATAAAAGATTATGTGATTTTTTATGTCGAATTTTTTAAAATTACATATTTGTATTTTATTTGCACCATTTAAAAAGTCTTCTGCTTAAAACTACATAAATATTCTAAAATATTAACATACTTAAGGATATATTAATAGTTACAATTACATGTCATTCTCTTATGTATTTATTAGTATAATTATAAAATGATGTTTTAAAGTATTATTTTTATGTTAGAATGGTTGACAAGTTTATAAAGACTTATAAACCTAGTGGTCCACTGAACATAAAATAATAATTAGAACTTGCTAATTTGGTATAATATTACTCACATAGAACAGATAGTTGTAAAAATTTTATTGTGACCCAAAGTGAATAACAAATCTTTTATAGTAATATTTAAGGTATATAGTGACAATGAATCAATGCCATTCCCACCACCAGTGTTGTCCTCCCTCCACCCCTTTTCCCAGCATGTGTCCTATATCTCCTTCCTTTGCCCCCACTCCTGAGTGCTAGCGGAACTGTTCCCTTCTGTGTATAGCTTGCTGTAGATTGGTATCAATTCTGTTGTTTTTGACTTTGGGTTTGGTCTGTTCGTTTTATATTTCCTCTCAATGTTTATACTGCTGTTTGGTCCTGGTACCATTCGTTTGTATTTTCCCCCTCAATTCCTGAGTCAGAACAAGATGATTCAAGTTGTGTAGTTCTGCTGGAAGAAGATAAAAAAATAACAACAACAACAACAAAAAATAAGTGGTCTTGGTTTTTGCTCAGATCTTAGGCCGAAGCCTAGGATAGAGTCTTCATTATGGTTCCAAAAGTTCTGCTCAGTCTGTTGTCAAAGTCAGACCTCTGGAATTACAGATCTTTATTTTTGTGCAAGTCCTAGGCTAAGGCCTAGGGTAGGGTCTTTCTTATTGGTTTCAGGATCAGCTCTGCCCAGCCATGGTTATCACAGTCAGTCTTCTGTAGTTAGCACACTTGGTTTTTTTTTTTTTGTTTTTTTGTTTTTTTTTTTTTGGTTTTTGGGTCACACCCGGCAGTGCTCAGGGGTTACTCCTGGCTCCATGCTCAGAAATTGCTCCTGGCAGGCACGGGGGGACCATATGGGGCACCGGGATTCGAACCGATGACCTTTTGCATGAAAGGCAAACGCCTTACCTCCATGTTATCTCCTGGGCCCCAGCACACTTGGTTTTTGCACAGATCAAATGATAACATGTCTTCTTATTTCATCTTACTGTTGGGTGATGAGATAGGACAACCTGCTCTTAGATCAAGTTTTCGTTTCCTCTTTGTCAGGATGTCATATCAAAACTGGCACAGGTTGGTGCCAGAGCGATATTAGAAATTTCTCAGGGGAAGTTTAATTCCTGGTGTTGTTGCAGGGAACTATATTGGTTCTACTTCTAGCCAAAATCAGGCCTCAGAGATTGTGTAGCCTGTCATTCTTACACCCAAATGCACCAGCAATATAATATGACACCGTACTCTCTTGTATAGGCACAGTAAAATAGGGGAAACCTTATGCACAGAAACAAGATCTGATCTTCTAGGAATAATAACTCATACTTTTTATAATACAGGGGAACCTCCCACCTTGAACATGTGTCACATGAACCCAACTTAAAACATATATTTTTTAAGTTTTATTTAAAGTATTGTGTTTTACAAATTTATTTATAGTAGAGGTTTAGACATAAAATGTTTCAGCACGAATCCTACTGCCAGTGTCAACCACCCTCCATAAATGTTCCCAAGGTCCATACCATACTTTGTCCACTACTTCCCCACTTGGCCTGCCATCATCGCAGGCATGTTTTCAAGTTTGGGTTAAAGGTTAAACCTTGTTAAAGATTGGGTCTCATGATTTTGATGCTGACGACTTCATAGTTTGAATATTTAGTTCTGTCCTTCCTTGACACTACTAATATACCTGAATCTCCTTGATCCCTGTATTCTGTTATTTTTCTCCCCCTCTACTCTTATCTTTCCTTCTTCTCACTATACTATGGTGCCAAGAATGTTCTAGACAAACCCCATTGCACTCCATCATGAAGTTATTCTAAATATTACATATAATTAATGGCCACCATTATTTACAATATTGTCAATGGTAGTGTTTCATGAATACAATGTTCCAACATTATCTTAGAAGTAAAGCAAAAGTCTCATGCTTCAATACCAAAGGAATGGGGACACACAGGTCTGGAAGCACACTGACACAAGAAATAATCTACGCACAGTTAGGTAAATAAAACAGTTTCAGGAACTTCCACTACAATTTATCTGCCAGCAGGCAAAAGTACCAGCAGACAACCCAGCTATGGAAAATAAACTAAAAGCAGTTTCTCCCTGAGATTAGAGGTCTTTATTGGTAAAATAAAGACCACCCCATATAGGGTGGAGAACAGTTATGGTAAGGGACAAAACCAAAAGGTACTTAAATTCAAAGGTACTTCCAGTCCAAGCACCAGCAAAGAATTATCCTGAATAGAATGAAAACTCTATAAATCCAATACACTAGTGTGAATTTCTAACTACCTATTGTCTCAGGATCTCCCCAAAAATGGATTCAAAACCTTGATATTAGATCGGAAACCTTAAGGTCCATAGAGGAAATATATGCAGAACATTCAATGACATTGAATCTAAAAGCACCTTCAAGAAAGATAAACCACTGGTAAAGCAAGTGAAAGCAAAGGTAAACAAATGGGACTACAATAAACTCAGAAACATGTGCACCTCAAAAGAAATGGTGACTAGAATACAAAGACTCCCCACTGAATGTGACAAATTATTTACCCAATACCTATATGATAAAGGGTTAATATCTATAATATACAAGTCACTGATAGATCTTAACAAGAAAAAATCTAACCCCATCCAAAATGGGGAAAAGAAATGAACAGATATTTCCTCCCAAAAAAAGTACATATGGTCAAAAGATACATGAAAAACTGAACCACACCATTAATCACATCATTAATCATCAGGAAATGCAAATCAAAACAGCAATGAGATTCCATCTCACACCACAGAGACTGGCACACATTACAAAGAACAAAAATAAGAGCTAACATTAATTGAAGCTCTATATACTTTCATATCTACTTTCTGAACTCTAGATACTTCATAGCTACCTTTCCAGTTGGATAATCAAATCCACCACCATGCTTAAATGGCAAATTTTGTTGGTTAAAACAATCAGTTTTTGGCTATAAAGCTTATATTTTTCCATCTAAGCTGTAAAGTCAATTCTGCTACAGAAAGTAGCATGTTTTCTGTTCAATCTTTTAATGTTTGGATTCCTTTAGATTCAAGTCAATCCCAACCTCAAAGTTGTGTCATACCCAACTGCCATAACAATGCCATCCAGCATTCCTATGATAGATACTCTTGGGCAGCTAGAGCAGGGGCAAGATGGAAGCTTGGTGAACCCCAGTATTAATATTAATTAATAACCCCTGTTAATTGGTCCCAACTTGCTCTGATGCATTTGATTCTTCAATTTCTTACATGCTGTGATTCAAAATAAGGCAATATCTTTGAAATGTTTTGCGGCATTTAAGGAAGTATGTAGAACCATGTGTCAAATGCTCACCCAAAACTACTCACCTGAGCCTACAAACCCTTTTACTCGGTCAACAGGTTGGCTATAAAACAATTATTTTTGTTCTCTCGAATGGGGATCCATCTGATTTTAATCCTCAAATTGCAATGTTTGGTACACTGCATTCACTCAATGAATGTTTGTTGAAGGAATGAGTGAAAAGATAAAAATTTTTGGAAGAGAGATAGGATGGTGGGTAAGAACCTTGCTTTATATGTAGATAACTTAGGATTGATCCCCCAGCACTTCATATTGACCCTGATCATTGTAGAAAGTGATTCCTGTGCACAGAGCCAAGATTAAGACCTCATCACAGACAAGTTTGCCCAAAAATTAACTAAATGATTAATTTGTCAATGGTTACCCTTCTACAAAAAAGATGCAAATATGTCCCTATATCTTACTTTGTTGGAGTAAAAGAACAACTAGGTTCAAAAGAATTGAAAAGTATCATACATAAATATTTTTATTTTATTTTATTGAAAACATTATGATTTACAAAGCTTTTTATAGTTGGGTTTCAAACATACAATGAATCAAGGCCAATTCCCCTAATAGTGTCCACCTCCCTCCAGCATGTTCCCAGAGTGTATCCCAACCACCACCCTCTGCCCACCAGTCTTCCAGTATAATAGGCCTAGCTATTATGCTGAGTGAAGTAAGTCAGAGGGAAAGAGATAGACACAGAATAGTCTCACTCATCTGTGGGATTTAAGAAAATTAAAAGACATTATTGTAATAACACCCAGAGACAATAGAGATGAAGGCTGAAAGACAATAGAGATGTGGACTGGAAAGACTGGCCCATGAGGTAAAGCTTACATAGTGATGAGTTCAGTTAGAGATATAATTACACTGACAACTATCATGACAATGGTAGTGAGTGAAAGAAATACAATGCCTTTTTTGAATACAGGCAGGGGGTTGGGGAGGAGAGAGAAGGGGGGTATGGGTGGTGGGAATGTTGCACTGGAGAAGGGGATTTTTTATAACTAGAAACATGATTGTAATTATGGTGCTTAAATAAAAAGCTCAAAGTTGTGTCATACCCAACTGCCATAACAATGCCATCCAGCATTCCTATGATAGATGCTCTTGGGCAGCTAGAGCAGGGGCAAGATGGAAGCTTGGTGAACCCCAGTATTAATATTAATATTAATATTAATTTTTAAAAAAAAAGCTGTCTATACATTTTTCTCTAGTACACAAGAAACATTCTCTACACTAGATCACATTTTAGGATATAAGTCTAGCTTACAAAAATTCACAAACATAGGACTCATACAAAAATTGAGTTTAGATTGGAGTTTGGTCTCTTGATTCCATTGTTGTAGACTTTGGCCTGGCTATTTAGTTTGTTTTTTTTTCCTCCACCAATAAGCACCTGATATGGTTTGGCCCCTTGGTCCCCATCCTTCTATATTTGTGTTTCTCCTCCTGCACTCATTTTCTTTTCTTCTCCTCACTATACTCTGGGGCAAACGGTGTTTGAGACAACTCCCATTTGGACCATATGATTTCTTCATACAGTTATTCTAAAGACCACATATAAGTGATATCATTCTGTATTTACCCTTCTTCTGGCTTACTACATTTAACATAATATCTTTCAGTTCCATCCATGTTGCTACAAATTGCATGATCGCATCATTCCTTACAGGTATGTAATATTCTATTGTATATATGTAACACAAATTCATGATCCAGTTATCTGTTGTTAGACATCTAGGTCAATTCCAAGTCTTAGCTATTGTACTGAGTGCTGGTTTGATATCTAAGATATACAAAGCCTCACAAAGGTTAACTCCGCAAAACCTATAAACTCCATCAAAAATAAGGAGAGGAATTGAACAGACACTTATCTGAGGAAGGCCAACAGATAGCCAACAGATACATGAAAAATGTTCATCACCAATTATCATTAGAGAAATTCAAGTCAAGAGAGCAATAAAATATTATTTTACACTAGTGAGACTGGCACATATTAAAATAATGAGAACAATATCTGTTGGCTGGGATGTGGTGAGAAAGGAACTCTCATCCACTACTGGTGGGAATGCTGCCTGGTCGAACCCTTGTGGAAAACAGTATAGAGGGTTCTCAGTAAACTCAAAATGGAGCTGCCATACAATTCAGCAATCCCTGTTTTGGGTATCTATTCCCAGGACAGAAAAACATTCATTCAAAAGGGTGTATGCACATCACTCTAAGTGTTGTTTAGAGGGTAAGTCTTCTGACTCCACAATAATGCCCTAAGTGACTTTCACAGACCAACCTTTGCAATTTCTAAATGTAACTCCAGAGAGTAGCAGTGTTGCTACTGAGCTCCAAGTTCTTGCTAAGTGCTCCAACTTGACAACTCATTGGAAATTTTATAATTGCCCTATAGGAAGTTTATATTTGGAAGAGGCTCTTTTCTGGTTTCCTAAGAAGATTTACAGTGTGCCTTCTGTATTCAATGATCCCATTGATCTTTGCCTCCTGGCTGACTCCTGAAATCTTGACTTACAGCTGCCAACTCCAGTTTCCCTCTGATGCTGTTGGAAATCATGACCCAATGGTTTCATCCAACAATTGATAGACAACATATCCAAAACAGATTTTATGTTTTTAATCCATCTTATTTCTACTCCCTACTCAAGTCTTCACTTTTCCCTTGCACTCACCAAGGCCTGTCCAGCTCTAAAATACTTCAAGTCTACCAGCAATTCCACTTCTGGACATCTAACCCCAAGAGAAAAGTCAATCAAAAGGACTTTTGCGTACTATTATTCATTGCTGCACTTAGTACAAAGGCTAAATTATATAATCAATCTTAGTGTCAAATGACAGATGAATGGATTGTGAAGATGTGTTGTCTATATGCACAATGAAATGCTAGATATCTGCAAGAAATGAAGAAATCATTCAATTTGCCACAACCTGGTTGTAACATAAAAATATTGTGTTGAGTGTAGCAAGCCAGAAGAACAAAAGTAGGATATCATTTATCTTTGGTATATATACAATAACTGGATGAGGAACTAAAAATGTGTGCAGTTGTGTACTGAAGATATCACAGTTTGTTGAAGAACCAAAGATTAAACCCATGAGAGCAACTCAGGTGCTTTATAACTACTGAGTCATATTTTGGGCTCCTATTATGGTTGTTTTAATAAAAATGGCTTTACTTCTTTTTGTTGTTTAGGCGTCATGCTCAGTGTAAACAGGGTTTACTCCTGGCTCTGAACTCAGGAATCACTGCTGGAAGTGCTCAGGACACCATGTAGGATGCCCGGGATCAAACCCAGGTCAGTCTCATGCAAGACAAGCACACTATGTGCTGTACTATCACTCCAGCGCTGGCCTTTAATTCTTACAGGTACACTGTGAAGCATTTCTGATTAAAGATAATTTAATCATGTGCCTAAGACTCAACTATCATGACTTTGTAAATCTATATAGGTCTGGAACCACAGACGTTTACCAAGATATCATGTAAGCTAGAAGTGTAGCTGTAAGATATGTTCAGTGAAGTAAATAAGAAGCAGAAGGAAAAGCACAGGATAATATGTCTTTTTTTTTTTTTTTTTGGTTTTTGGGTCATACCCGGCAGTGCTCAGGGGTTACTCCTGGCTCCATGCTCAGAAATTGCTCCTGGCAGGCACAGGGGACCATATGGGGCACCGGGATTCGAACCGATGACCTTTTGCATGAAAGGCAAACGCCCTACCTCCATGCTATCTCCCGGGCCCCAGGATAATATGTCTTATCTGTAATCTATAGAATAACTAAATGAGGAAATATAATGTAGTAAGTCCATCTTTTGCATTTTGGTCTTTATTCCTACCTGCAAGCAGGGGAGCTCTTGGTTGTGGGATTTATGTAATTTATTTTTTAAAGTAATATCTTTATTTAAGCAGCATGATTACAAATATGATTGTAGTTGCATTTCAGTCATAAAAAGAACACCCCCTTCACCAGTGCAGCATTCTCACCACCAATACCACCATCTCCCTCCTTCTCCACCCCTTGCCTGTATTCCAGACATGTAAATTTAAATCTTTGTAAATATACTATGCAGATTTCAACAAGTCTAGGATTTTCATCAAAAGAATTCATTGCTCTTGATGGCCCCTCTTCCTTCATCTCCCTTTACCATGGACTTTTGCTTGCTACCAGATTTGATTCCTGAGAAATCCCCCTCTTGAGGACACTTCCTGATATGGGACTGTTGGGAGCCCTCTTTCCTAGACTCCACAAAACCAAATCACAGATTGAAGCTGCACCCTGGATCTTACCCTTTCCCCACCTATTTCAAAATATTTAAAGAGTACATATAAATTTCCTTTGAATATTTCTTTTAAATACACTCCTTTAATAGGCATAACCTTTATCGAATATCTTCTCATGTAGCGGCAATTTCCCTATACTCGGGTTCTATTCAATACAGTATACTAGTAGACAAATCTCTGTTCAGAATTTATGTAAGCAAAAGACTCTGGGGACTGTTGGTATTGACACCTTGCCCCCCCCCTCCATACACTAGTAAATCCCTGTGGCATTGTTCCTTTTTGCAAAGGCACATTAAAATGGAAAAAGTTAAAAGATGCAAACAAGTTCTTATATAATAGAGATGGGAACACAAAATTTTTATAATGCAGTGGGACCTTACACCCTAAACACTTGGCATAATGACCTGGCGTAGACTCCAGTGGATTGGACATTGAGCATTCACCCCTGAACCAAGGATACCACCTATGGGAACAAACATGATTTCCCACACCAGCACCAGGAATATAAATTCTACCAAAGGAAGGCTCCACTACTGCCATGACACTGAATTACTCCAAAGACAGTTCTATCACCCTGACAACTGGGTAACAGAAATAGTCTGCTTTTAGGGCAGGATTTTTTGCGATGCTAACTGATGGTGAGATAGAACCAGAAGACACTACACACCACCCAGTCTTCGACACAGGACTTGTACAGAAATCTATAACTACAGGAACCTGACAGCAACAGCTGTGAGACTGAAGAGCTGACCACCTAGAATGACTTGGGAGTTGGACAACCGAGTATGCCTGGAACCTTGAGTTGGTCTCACGCCAAAATACTTTGGGGGTAAGATCTCCTGTTTTTTCAGGCCAAAGGTCTTTCTTTCCAATTTCTTCCATATTTTGCTATGCCTACACCAACAACAACTCACACACACAGACACGCACATATCAGTTTTTTAGTGTATATCCCATCTCTAAAGAAAAAAAGGAAGCATACTAAACCTTCAGTTATTGTAATAAAGACTTTATTGGGCATAAAACAATTTTTACAAATATAACTGCTAATGAACTCCTTCACCCTCTTTTTCCACTTTATTTTTAATTCTCTATACTCTTTCTATTCGTTAATAACTTTGCTTTCTGTCAGCCTGAAACAAGTGTATTATGATCAGTTATGTCAACTCTGTGATACTTTTTAAAAATAAATTTAACAAAGAATTCATTGTTTGGGGAGTGGATGGTAGGTAAAGATAATGATGAAACCAAATTGTCTATGTTGATAGTTGCTGAAGTGTATGAGATATGCGTTGTGTACTCTTTTTTTGCTTGTATTTCAGTTTTTCCACAATAAAATACTCTTGATAATTATTTCTTTACTAAAGCACCATTATAAATGGAGCACCAGCCTCCAAAATTAGGATCTGCAGACATAGTTCTGGAAGCAAACATAGATGCAGAAAATAATCCACACAATGAAAAGGTACAAGAAAGGGTTCAGAAATTCCAGTACTCAGGCCAGGAATCCAACCACAAGAACCTTCTGCTCATAAGAAGGAAAGCAGCTTAGAGAAGGAAGACC
>PVKC010052117.1:0-10315 GCA_004027635.1 Crocidura indochinensis | reverse complement strand
TTTTTTCCCTTTTCATTTCTTATACTTCCAACAGAACCACATTACTGAAATCATCTTGCTCAGTCTCTTGATTTGAGAGGGAAAAATGGATGGTACTAGAACTAGACAATCATATGAACATTTAGTGGAACTAAAAAATGATCACACTTGAATACCAAACCCAAAGTCAACGGCAACAGAATCAAAACCCGATCTACAATAAACTGTACAAGTGGGGACCAGTTACGCTAGCATGCTAGGGGATAAAGAAGGGAGAAGTGGGATGCATGCTGAGAAAAGGGGTGGAGGGAGGACAGCACTGGTGGTGGGAATTCCCCTTATTCATTATCACTTTGTACCTTAAATATTACTGTGAAAGATTTGTAACTCACTTTGGCCACAATGAAAACTAAAAACAAAACCAAAAACCAAACAATCCCCCTTCAAAAGAACAACAATATCCATACTAAACTCTCCTTTCCTCAGATCGCTTTATGTTGGATGACAACATTACCTCAGTAGCCTCCAAACTGGAGGTTGTCATGTTGGGGGTGGGGAAGAAAACTTTTTCAAGTGAATGGTTGTTTTCCTTTTAGGACAAGAGGACAAAGAAAAACAATTTTCAAAGATGACACACAAGCTCTGGAGAAGAGAGGCCTTGCCTCCACAAAAGTCCTGCCATGAAGGTGAGTTATTTGACAGTCTCCCCCACTTCCAAGAGCCCTGAGACCCCAGGCCCAGAATAGGTTCATCCCACTGGAAACAAATGCCATGCCCAGTGTGAATGGTTCAATAAGAGAAAGTCCCATTATGGATCAAGACTCAAGAAAGGCCTCATGGTTCTTTGTAGGTAGTGAGAGGTTTGGGTCCTGTGGAAGTCAAGAAACTTAAATTTTCCAGAGACTCTTGCTTCTCTTAAGCCCACAATTAAAGGATATTTGATATGGATCTGACTACAGATGAATTCAAGCATTCTCTTGAACAAGAGGATAGGCCCAAAGACCCACAAAGGATATGAGGAGAAAGGCAGCTTAGATGGACCTCATGTTGGCTTTTGCCCAGACCTCCATGAGGGGCAGCTTGGGGGATAGAGAAGGTGACAAGAGGTCAGGCGTCCCAAGTAAGAACAGGGGTCCATGGGATGGATGTGTGGGTGTATTGATCTCTACAAACTCCCATTCTTGTCCACCAGTCAGCTTTTGACTATGGATTTTACTGGGCTAAATCAATATTTCTCAATCCAGTTCAACAAGGTTGGATGCAATGAATCAGGGGCTCAATGCCAGAATCCATTTCCCCTTTCCCCAAGGTGTGACACCTCCCCAAACACACCATATACATATGATCATAGACATTGCTACATGTCCTTGATGTGTGACAGCCAGAGCTTCAGTGAGGAGACAGAGGCAGATAGACATACGAACACAACCAAAAACTAGCAAGGCCCAGGAAGTGTCCCTGATCCCAGGAAACGGCACTGTACTGGTGAGAGTGACAGGTCTCCCTGGGATAGGAGAAACTGTGAGGGCAATTGATACAGGAGGACAGAACTATGGAAGTGGAATCTGGGGTGTGAGCAGGCCAGAAGAGGAGGAAGAATGATACAACAGGCCCTGGGCTCAAGTCTGGTCTCGAAGGCCCTACAGCCTAGGCTGAATCAATACAAGCCTGGAGGACCTACCCACCCTCACTCCTCACCTGTGGGAAGCCCTCTCTCTTCTGTCAGGTCCTTTCCCGGGTCAAGACCTACTCCCTAGCAAGGGCCATCTGTAGCCCCCCTAACACAGAGATGGGCTCAGCACATCTTCTTGAAGGCAGGGAGACACACCACCCCAAACACAGTTCAGTTCTATCTCCAGCACCATAGATGAGAGGCCTTTGGGTAGGCCAGAGTCTTATCTTCTAAGAAAGGGAACATCTTGTGCTGTTTGGCAGGAGATAAGTCTTGGGAGTGTGTAAAATGACACCTAGTTATTAAGCTAAAACCAAGGTGTTCCCCAACTTCCTCTTTCCCTTTTACCCAGCCATTTTATATGTAAGAGTATACCTGGATCTTACTCCACCCTCCTCCACCAGGTAGAATTTTGTACTAAGAATAAAAAATTCAGGCTGACTTTGGAGCACAGAGATACCACAAGACGAGGAGCAAACTGACTCCATGATTCTTTTCTGACTGGCTTGGTTTATTAATCCTTCATGACTACCCTACCCCTTCTTCAGACCCTTCCACCTGGAGGGTGGAGATACAGTTTCTGGAGTGATTTCACAATGTATGATTTTACAGGGATACCGTTAGGGAGTCTAAGACGGTCCTAAAGTGGCACAGATAGCACCCAGGGGGTCCCCACTATGTTAGGCCTACAGCTCACACCCTGTGACCCCAGCATGCATGTGTCACAATTTGTCCTGTGGCTGAGTTCTTAGAGTTGATGATGCCTCAGACACCAACTGGTCCCCATTCCTTGTTCAGAGGACAATAAAGGGATCTCAAAGAGGTCAGCTTACTCTGATCCTCCAGCACTAGCATTTGGATCACTCTGTCCAGGTATGTCCCCTGGCCTCCAGAGGGTCTCTGCCTAGGTTTTGAGACTCTTTTTGCAGGGATGAGATACATTTCTGGGGGCTCACTGGGGGAGGGGGGTACCAGGGCTACACCCTATAGTACTCTAGAAGCCATGTGACATCAGGGGTGAAAAATGGGGCCTGACACAGCAAGGCACATGCTCTACCACTACACCCACAAGATGAACCCTCAGGTCACAGGCTGAATGAGAACTGGGAGGTCCAGCTACTCCCTCGGACCCTCTACTCCCATAGGCCCAGCTGCACCCACAGGGCCAGCTACTTCCATACGGTCAGTTGCTCCAAGGGGTTCTCAGAGGGCTGTTGTCGGGGACTGTTCAGTGTGAGGACCCTCAGAGAGAGCCCAGCTCCCCAGCCTCAAGTTTTTATTAGAGAAGTAGACACTCACATAAGTGAGAGGAGTGAGGCCTATCCTGCAAGCTCCCACATACAGCATCCAGAAGAATGAGCAAGGTGTAGGGCTGGGGTACCCCCCAGTTGAGTTAACTAGGCTCTGCTGAACAGTCCTCAGGGAACAACTTAATCCCCAAAATATCCAGAGAAGTTGCAAGGAGAGAAGGGCCCAGAACTCGAGTCTGGGGTGCACCGCCCACCCCCTGGGACCCCCTCACCATTCTCCGTCTGGGTCTGGCGATCCACTGATCGGAGGAAGCGTTTGTGCTTGCGGCGGGGGGCGAGCTGCAAGTCCAGGGCACCGTCGGGGCGGCAGGGGCAGAAGACACCGGTGTGCACCTCGACTGCGGGGTTGTGCGGGGAGAAGGCGCTGCGGAGCACAGTCTCCAGGAGGCCGCAAGCCTTGGCCTCTTCCTCGCGTTGCGGTTGCACCAAGATGCCCAGGAGCGAGGCGGGCGGGCGGCCTTCTCGGGCGCACAACTGCTGCAGGAGCAGCTGCAACCGGGGGAGCTGGGAATTCAGCACCGAAGATCGGCAAAGCACCAGCAGCAGACGTCTGGCCGTCGAGCCAGGGGTACCAGAGTCCATGAGCTCTGGAATCCCGGGCGCCTCCCTCGCATCTTCTCCAGGCTTGGCCCCCTGGACCTCATCAACTCCAGGCTCCCTGGCCCGGGGGCGCTTGCTCTGGGCCGGGCCTTCGGTGCCCTCCACTGAGCCATCCCTAGAGCGTTTGGTTCTCCGCCTGCAGCTTCTGCTGGAGGTGCTGTGAGTGCTCGATGACGACTGGCCCTGGCCGGAGGGATGATGGGTCTCTCCCTGCTCTTCTGGAAGGTTCTGCTGCACCTGTGAATAGCTCTCCTGGTTCCAAAACTGGCTCACCAGTAGCACCTGGCTGTGATGCTCGATGGCAGGTAGAGGGGACTGCGGTTCAGGCTCCTTGGCCTTGTTCTTCTCCTCGGACTCCATGTGGGGGTCAGGTTCTCTAGTCCCTCTGGGCCTTGGAGACCTGTTGGCCCAGGGAAAAGAGGCCCTTCCCTGATGCATGTCACAATACCCCACACCCTCCTCTTCCTGCCATGAGCCAGGACTTTGTTTGAGATTCCTTAGAAATCTTATAATGTAGGGCCGGAGTGATGGCACAGAGGTAAGGCGTTTGCCGTGCACACGGCAGACCCGGGATGGACCCGAGTTCCATCTCCTGGCATCCCACTTGGTCCCCTGTACCTGCCAGGAATGATTTCTGAGCGAAGAGCCAGGAGTAACCCCTGAGCACCGCTGTGTATGACCTCCCTCGCCCCCAATCTTATAAGGTGGAGGAAAGCCCTGTCCTCTCTCCAGCTTTGTAAGTGCCTTGGACATCAAAAGGATAAACCTGGCTTATCGCCTGGACACTCTGGGGTGCCCAGACTGCTTGTGGCTACTGTGTCCCTTCCGCCCAACTGCAGGCGTTTCAAAAGCTCTAAGCCTGATGTGCCCACCTTGGATTTGGGGAAAGCTGTGAGGGGTTGAGAAGGCAGCAAAAGGGACTCCAGGAGACAGCTTGCTCTGGTCATTGGGAGGAGGGGGAAGCCTCTAGGGCCAGGACTTTGATCACTCTGCCCAGAACCTGTCCCTTTTTTATGCCTGCTCCGAGAGGGGCTATGAGATGCTTTTTTTGGGGGGGGGGGGTAGAGTTGGACACAAACACAGAGAACCTAGGCCCGCCCTCTGATGTGGAAGCTGCCTAGCCAGCATTTATGAACCCCAGAGGCTGTAGGAAATTGGGGGTGCAGGACTGGGTTCACTGTCTTATCTCTGTGCCTGTAGGAGAGAGCCTGGTGTCTGCTGAATGAATCTTTTTTTTTTTTTTTTTTTGGTTTTTGGGCCACACCCAGTGACGCTCAGGTGTTACTCCTGGTCGCTCAGAAGTCGCTCCTGGCAGGCACGGGGGACCATATGGGGAACCGGGGGATCGAACCATGGTCCGTCCAAGGTTAGCGCAGGCACCTTACCTCCAGCGCCGCCGCCCGGCCCCTGCTGAACGAATCTTTCCCCATTCTCTCTCCTCTGCTAAGTTTTGGTTGAGCTGCCATTTCTTCCAGAGCAACCACCATCACTGTACCCCCAGACAGCTAAACTACTGTGACTATCACATTAGCTGCACATATGCCAAGGTTATGGGAGGCTCTGAGGTAGTTGCCGAGTTCATATCCAGGTGGACAAGGTACAGGGTAAGGCTCTGACCTCAAATTTCTCTGGGTACCCCAATCTCACCAAAGCTGCTTGTTTTCACCCCCTGGAACACTTTGAACCCTGTAATATTTATGGGACTTTTAGGGAGTTTCCTTGCACTGGCCAGATCAGTTATTAATTCCAATTCCAGTCCCTTTCCTTTAACTGGAGAACAGTTGGGCCATACTTAAATTGTAGCCCTATCTTTCTGGGGGCCAGCCTCCACTACAGAAGCCCATCTTGATCCCTCTTTTAAACAAAACGCCTTCCCTCTTCCCAGAAATCTCAAGGCATTCAGGAATTAGGTGTTAGAGTCAGGAATGAGGTGTTAAATTAGAATGAGAGTTGCTTAAGGGAGCTATGAACCTGTGCTTCCATTTTCCAGGTCTTTGTGGTGCCAGAGGCTTAAAGGGCCAGAAAACCCAAGGGGTCCCCCTGCCATTTCCTGCCCATCTACTCTGCATGAACAGAACAACCTGAGGATGGGATAGGAGTTAGGCATCAGACATGCCTCCCTGCCCTTTTGCTATTTTCTAAGTGGTCAAAAGTTAGCTTGAAAAATTCAAAGTAAGAAGCAGGGTGGTAGTACAGCAGTGAGGGTACTTGCCT
Organism: Crocidura indochinensis; assembly: GCA_004027635.1. Classification (NCBI taxonomy): domain Eukaryota; kingdom Metazoa; phylum Chordata; class Mammalia; order Eulipotyphla; family Soricidae; genus Crocidura; species Crocidura indochinensis. Next base: position 4,540 of record PVKC010052117.1, on the reverse strand, counting down.
TATAGGCAGTCAACTGGGGTTCCTTCTTTCCTTCCTCTTTAAAAAATTTTTTGGGGGTCACACATGGCAGTGCTCAAGGGTTACTCCTGGCTCTACGCTCAGAAATTGCTCCTGCAGGTTCAGAGGACTATATGAGATGCTGGGATTCAAATCACCGTACTTTGCATGCAAGGCAAATGCCTTACCTCTCCGACCCCTTCCTTCCTCTTTAAAGCTTACATTCCAGTCAAACATCTCTTCTGAACCTACTTCTGCCTCCCTTTAAAGGATTTGGGATTCTGAGACTAGAGTAATAGTAGAGTATTTGCCTTGCACATGGCTAAACCAGGTTTGATCCCTAGCATCCCCTATGATCTACAACTCCTGAGCTAGAGCCAGGTATGCAAAAATCAAAAATATTTTTCCTTCTCAAAGTGGGAGAGTCTGAAAATCAAACAGTCAGCACCTGAGCTGGATCCTGCTTAAAGCTGCAGGGTCCCTAGGCTGAAGCATCTGAAATACAGGCACAGATCTGGGGGACAGTGTTGGGGGACTCCTCCACTCCAGCTGCCTACAGATTTGGATTCCTGTCAGGTAAGTACCCACATTCAGAGACTGAGGGGGGCTGAACCTCTGGAAGACCAAATGTTGGGGGAGATACCATTTGGGGAAGAGGAGCACCTAGGAAAACCACCTTCCTTCCTCTACCCCTCAGACTCTCCCCCAGGGGGTGGAGTGCAGGGGCTGCAAAGCTTCCTGGATACCCAGTTAAAGTATCCCCACTCCAGCCTCTGTGGGAATGCTGCAGTATAGAGAAAAGGATTCTTGAGGGTTCTAGAATTACTCTATCTTTGTGGTAAGCAATGCCTTGATCTCCCCTCACTCAAGGACACCCCTTCCTAAGCCTGCTAGTAAATTTACTAAATTTTCTATTAATTTACTAGGTTGTCCAGTAAAGATGAATTTGGCACATGAGATGCCAGCTGCTAATCTGACCTTTAGTTATCAAGATGGGTCCTATAGAATCCTAATTCTTTATTTATTTGCTTGTTTATTTTTGGGCCATACTTGGGGGTGCTCGGGGCTTAATCCTGGTTCTATCTAAGGAATCAGTCCTGAAGGGTTCAGGGGACCATATAGGGTGCCAAGGATTAAACCTAGTTTAGTCGTGTGCAAGGCAAATCCTCTGTTCTATTGCTCTAGTCTCGGAATCCCAAATCCTTTAAAAGACGGCAAAAGTAGATTCAGAAAATGTGTTTGACTGGAATGTAAGCTAAATCTTAAAGAGGAAAGAGCCTCAGTGGAATATGTCAAGAATATAGGAGCTAACAAAGGCAAAGAATCCCCTCGTTCAGGTCCTGTCAGAGATGCTCTTGTTTGTATATAAGATATTCTGGTTTCTCTTATTTTGGAGACTGGAAGACAGAGACACTGTCTGATCAGGGTCAGGTAAGATTCTGCTTCCTGATTTATAGGGTCTTCCTCTGGTGTCTCCATTGAATGGGGGCGTATTGAGGTGAGGGAATCCTGGTGTGTGTCTTATTTTTATCTTTTTGGGTTTTTTTTTGTTTGTTTGTTTATTTGGGGGGGCACATTTGGCAGTGCTCAGAGGTTACTCCACTCTGTGCTAAGGGGTCACTCTGGCTAAGAAGTTACTCTGGCAGTGCTCGGGATCATATGGCATGCCAGGGATAGAACCAAGATTTGTCTGTATGCAAGGCAGGCACCTTCCCCAATGTACTATGGCTCTGGCCCCATCTGGGTTTTCTCCTAAGAGCCACTTATTCCAATTATAAGAACTTTGCCCACATGACATAATCACCTCCCAAAGATTCACTTCCTCAGTCCATCTTGTGGGAATTAGGGTTCATTATATGCATGCATGTTTGGGAGGAAAAAACATTCAGACTCTGGCAGAAAAAAAATTCTCCCCTTTCGTCCTCAAAAAGAGCAGCTTGATTTTTGCCCAGGGAGACCAGACTACATGTGATAACCCATGTATACTAGTTTAGTCATGTTTTAGCCATGTTCCCCTGTAGCAGCCAGTAACAAGCCCTAGATCGGAGCCAGGGATTCAAACTTGGTCTGTCTGAGCTAAGCCACCAGCAAAAAGGTACATTACAAGAACAGAGGACAAAACAAAACATTAAAAACCCCCAAACAACCAAGAGCAGAGCACAATGGACAAATGACTCCTCAGACCCTGTGTTTGGGCAATGATTTCATTCCTGGCATAGCTTCTCCTCCAAAGCAGACACATTTCCTCTCATGCCAAAATTCCCTTCCTTTGGCCATTATGTTAGGTTTTGTTTATTTTTGAGCTACACCTGGAGGCGCTCGGGGCCGACTCCTGACTCTGTGCTCAGGAACTACTCCTAACTGGGCTCCAGGAACAGTTTACAGTACTTTGGGTCAGCCATGTGCTAGGCAAGTGCCTTAAAACTTCTGTTCTCTGGCCCCAGCACACATTTTAAGCATCTGTCATGTATAGCCAGAGTATCTGCTAGAGAGGCGTGGCAGTCTCTGCCCACAGAGTTGCCCTCCAGCAGAAAAGAGAAAGACACACCTTCACAGCCACCCTATTTTGCAATCAAGGAGCTACAGTGAACATTTATGGACCATGTCCAAGGCTAGGGAGCACTGAGCAAGGAGCGGCTGGGAAGGGGTTGGATGCTAATTCCTGGTCCTGGAGGCCCCTGGGTGTTGGAAAAGTCTTTTATGAAGCTGCTGTGGCAGATTGCAGGCCCATACCTGCCCCATGTCGCAGGGACGGTTCTTGGGTAGGAAGGTTTGGGCCTACAATAAAGGACTGAGGATGCAGAAAGCTATAATTATCCCTAGATGCCTTATATTATATCATCCTGGAAAACTGGGCCATAAAAGCATTCAGTGCTATGGAAAGTTGTTCATAGGATGGTGGCCAATGGAGAAATTAGGTTGCAAAGTGGCCTGCCTTTTGAGTCATCTCTTTTATGAGTAAAAGTGTAAATATAGGAATGAAAAAATATACTTCACTGTCTTTACTAATGTGTGACTAGGTTATGGGTAGATTAGCAACAAAAATACAGGGGTCCAGAGAGATAGAGAGTAATACAGTGGGTAAGGCACTTGTCTTGCACAGAACCAAGACTAGTTCAATATCTGGTCCCCTAAACCCGCAAAGAGTGATCCCTGAGTTCAGAACCAGGTGTAAATCCTGAGCACTGCCAGGTGTGCCCCCTCCAAAAAGTAATCAGATAAATATAGAATACCCCATTAAACTGTATTTTTGGACGTGCTATGAATATTCTTTTCAAACAAGTCTTCATTTTTTAACTGAAATCTAAATGTAACTGCTTATGTGCTATTTTATCTGGCAGCTCCAGTTGTGGGGCTTTTCTTTTTGTTCTTTTGTATTTTTCTGTGACAAACAATTATTATTTGGGGATCCCAACACCTGGCGGTGCCTAGGGCTTATTCGTGACTGTGCTCAGTGATGACTCATGGCAAGATTTAAAGGCACCGTATGGGGTACTGAGGATTGAACACAGCTCGACCACGAGTGAGGCAAGCACCATCCCCGCTGTACTATCTTTCTAGCCCCATATAACTTTTGAAATAATGAAAGGAACCTGCTGGAACCCTGCCTTGTGTGGCAGGGAGGGATGTGTGATCAGGTTTTGGGATCCTATCCTGAGTCAACCTTGTCCTCCTTCCCTGGTCCAGGTGGATACTGACCACCAGGTGGCGCTGCCGGGCTGCAGGAGGCGGACGACAGCCCGGGGAGGGAAAAAGATCTCGTTTTGCATCCTATGGGAGTTGGGGTGGGAGTTGGATGGGGAGATGAGGTGTGTCCTGTGAGCCTGACTCTGAATGCATAGTTAATACATATTCCCAAAGCACTAACTCGCCTTTTTCTGCAAAGCCCAGAAATTGCTTTCATGGTGGATTGAGTGCAGTTGTTACATCAGGTATCATCTCTGCAAGGAGGCCTGGTCCCCTTCTGCCAGCTATTTATTTATTTATTTATTTATTTATTTATTTATTTATTTATTTATTTTTGTTTTTTGGGCCACACCCGGCGGTGCACAGGGGTACTCCTGGCTGTCTGCTCAGAAATAGCTCCTGGCAGGCAGGAGGGAGCATAAGGGACACCGGGATTCGAACCAACCACCTTTGGTCCTGGATCGGCTACTTGCAAGACAAACGCAGCTGTGCTATCTCTCCGGGCCCTATTTATGTATTTTTAAATATTTATTTTATCGGGGCCCGGGAGATAGCATGGAGGTAAGGCGTTTGCCTTTCATGCAAAAGGTCATGGGATCGAATCCCGGTGCCCCATATGGTCCCCCTTGCCTGCCAGGAGCAATTTCTGAGCATGGAGCCAGGAGTAACCCCTGAGCATTGCCGGGTGTGACCCAAAAACCAAAAATAAAATATATATATATATATTTTTTATCTTTATATTAAGTCGTTATTATTTTATGTGTTTAAATATTTGTATCTTTATTAGTTTATCTTTATTCTATTTATTTTATCGATTTTATCATGTTTATTATTTTATATTTAGCCACCGTGAATT
>PVKC010052116.1:0-10313 GCA_004027635.1 Crocidura indochinensis | reverse complement strand
GTGAGACAGGAACTCTTATCCACTGCTGGTGGGAATGCCGACTAATTCAACATTTCTGGAGAGTGATATGGAGATTCCTCCAAAAACTGGAAATTGAGCTCCCATATGATTCAGCAATACCATCCTAGGAATATACCCCAGGAACACAAAACTACAATACAAAAACCCTTCCTTACACCTATATTTATTGCAGTATTTATTTACCATAGCAAGACTCTAGAAACAACCAAGATGCCCTTCAACAGATGAATGGCTAAAGAAACTGTGGTATATATACACAATGGGATATTATGCAGCCATCAGGAAAGATGAAGTCATGAAATTTTCCTATGCATGAATATACATGGAATCTATTACGCTGAGTGAAATAAGTCAGAGAGAAATAGAAAGCTGGAGAATGGTCTCACTCATCTATGGGTTTTAAGAAAAATAAAAGACATTTCTCAACAGTTTTCAGAGACATAAGAGAGGAGGGCTGGACGTTACAACCGACCTCATGAATCTCACCACAAAAAGTGATGAGTTTAGTTAGAGAAATAAATACATTGTGAACTATCCTAACAATGAGAATATATGAGGGAAGTGGAAAGCCTGTCTAGAGTACAGGTAGGGGCGGGGTGGGGAGGAGGGATGTTTGGGTCATTGGTAATGGGAATCTTGCACTGGTGATGGGGGTGTCATCTGATCTGACTGAAACCCAACCACAATCATGTTTGTAACCAAGGTGTTAAAATAAAAGATATTAAAAAGAAAGTTCTTTTTTTCCCTCAAAACCATTCCTTTATTGTTTCAATAAATGATTGCAATACATAATGCAGTAAATATTTTAATTTATGACTTTCACTTACAAGCATTTTAGGACCAATGCCATGGTCTTAGGGTGAAAAGGAGAAGTCCTAGATTGAGTGAGTGACTTCTGGCATCAGATACACAGATATAAACTCAAAACATAGCTGTCAGCACAGGGCAAAGGGGAAGTGTAAATAATGAACTCTAAGTATAACTGTCCCTTGTAAAGAGATTCCAGGGAGCAAATGAAATCATACTCATTGTGAAAAGATAACCTAGGAAAAGTAAACACAATCATCCTTCACATAAAAATAGTACTGGGAGCAACTATTTAAAAAAGAAAAAGGAATCAATTTAGCTGTGTAGGCAAAGGGTGATGAAAGTCCAGAATATTCTTCAACTTAATCTGACCTTTAAAATCTACCCAACAAATATTTAGTATAAAAATTACTTTGATCTGGGGATAAAGAGATACTTTAGCAAGTTGGGTGCTTGTCTTGCAAGTGGATAACTTAGATTTTATTCCCTGCACTGCTGGTGGTATACTGAACAATAGTATGAATGATCCTGGAACACACAATTAAGTATAAACCTAGAGTACTACTTAGTGTGGTTCTCCTAAAACAATTACTATATTGATATGTAAGGATCTGAAAAAAAGATATTTATATTAACAGAAAATTATAGTACTTACAGAGACTCTGAAAGCAAAAGTGAAATAATTTTTAAAACCAAAATTAAAAAAAGCATTACTAGTAGCAAGTCTCAGAAGTAACTTAAAAAATAGTTAAGGAGATGGACTGAAAGTTGGTAGAGAACTTGAACATTGCAAAATGAAAGTTGACACTGGTGATAGAATTGGTGCTGGGACATCATATGCCTGACATTCAATTATGAATAACATTGCAAAATATAATGCCTTAACAAAAACACATCTGAAGATTTTTTGTTTAAGAAGACCCAAATGGAATTACATTGAATCACATTATAATCAAATTGCAAAGAACCTTAAAGCAGTAAAAGGAAAAGGACGCACAAGGGTGGGGGGGGTGACATATTCACAGAAAACTCCTCTACTGAAACTCTATAAGAAAGAAGTTAATGGAATGACATATAAAAAGTATTGAAAGAAATGAGCCTTAAATAAAGAATTTTCTACCCAACAGGGTTTTCGATAAGAGTTGAAGGCTGTATAAAAACATTATCAGAATTATAGCAACCGAGGAAATTTCTGGAACATATCCTAACATAGACACACATATTTAATGTCTTAAAATAAAAGCAAAGATTGAATCCAGTGCACTGTCTCTGGGCCTGCCAGAGGGCCTGGAATCCTTCTGAGCTCAGTAGCTTGTCCTCCAATTTTAACAAATTTTAACAGGAACTACAGGACAGTGAAGTAGGCCCATAAAATATATTTTCTGCAAACCTCACACCTTCAAGCACCTTCTGGAAAACCTTTGGGATGTACTATGGACTCTGCCAATTCTAAGACTACCCCTTTTAAATCATGTAACTAACAAATTCTGCCTATTCTGAATTCCACTGAGTCCTATTTTCTCCACTCCACCCTTTTGGCAGCTAGAGAGTAGATATTGTCCTGTTACAACCGCATCTTTAATTAAATCTTCATAGTTATTACCTACGAAAAATAGAACTATGAAAAATTCAAAGAATTTTTCTCATAGGCACAAGGGGACAAAAGCCCAAGGTTGTCCTCAAGCACATAAAAGACACACACACCATTTGCAGAGGAACTCAGTGCAACAAGTTCTTAAAAGTAGAAGAATTAAAGAAAGCTTTGGAAGAAATTTTTAATTAGCTCAAAAAAAAACCAAGCAAATCATCTAAGAATACAAATTAAATTGAAAAAAGTATATAATAGCAAGTCATGGCAACAGAATTCATAATGTCAAAGACTGTCAGTTATAAAAAAGCAAAAACACATGGTAGCATTACAAAAGAAAAAGCAATACAAGAACAACTATAAATAATATATAATTTTAATGAGTAATAGCAAAAGAATCAATCTTTGAATAATGGAGAAGAATGAGAAAGGGGACGAAAGAATAGTGGAAGAGATAATAGTTGAAAATATCTCCAGTCATTGGACTGACACTTGTGCAGGGCTTCAGGCTTTAAAACGTTCAAATAATATATAAAATAGATCCAATAGGGAAACATCAATATACATTGTAATCAAAATACCAACAACCACATCTACATTCACAGAATAAATACAGGATCAGGATGAAAGGAACCAAAACAATCACACAAGCCAATGGCAGGAAAAAATAAATGCAGGGACAGTGATATTTATAGTTTACAAAATAGCCTTCAAGCTAAACATATTTTTAGAGATAGGATTGAACATTATTTATAATTACAGAAACAATAGATCAGAAAATGCTAGCCCCTATCAACATACAAGTGCCAACTGGAGCAGAAAAGTATATAAAGTTTCAACTCTCAGATATAAAGAAAAACATTTAATAGAGACACAAGTCAATCAAAGTGGATCAAATACTTTAGATATGCTAGAAATCATAAAATATATTAATATATTGAGGAAAATTTGTGCAGTATGTTTCAAGTTTCAGATCTCAAAATTTTCCTATGATATATTCCCAGTGGCAAAAATAACAAAAACAAAAATAGCCCCATGATATTATAACAAATTTAAGTTTTTTAATGCTAAAAGAAATACAGGCTAAAAGATTTGAACCAAAGACAAAATATTCACACAATATATCAAACAAAAGATTAATAATCAATATAAAGTACTCAGAATTATTAATAACAGAAAAACCCCTATCAAATATAAATGAAAGACATGACTGCAAAAGGCAGATGATGGCTGATAGACACATGAACAGGTGTTCATTATCACTTATCATCAGGAAAATACAAATGATGAAAAGGCGATACCAGGTCAGATAAATAAGAATAATTAATATCAATCATAAGGTGAATAAAACATCTGTGTTGATTGAGATGTAGTGAAAAAGAGTCTCTCATCCTCTGTTGTAGGGAATGTTGTCTGTTTAATCTGCTATGGAAAACATTATGTTAGTTATTCAGAAAGTAAAATAAAGTTGTCATATATCCAGCATTTCACTTCTTAATATCTGCCCCCAGGCCACAAAAACAATCACCTAAAAGGACAAAAGTAAACCATTATTCTCTGAAGACAGTATAATAGCTATGGTATGAAATCAGTCAAGTGCCCTGTGACAGAGGAGTGGATATTAAATATGTGGAATATACACACAAGGAATACTATATAGCTGCAAGGGATAATAAAATAGGGAATTCACTTTCACTTGAATGGAACTGAAGAATGACATATTAAGTAAAGTATATCAGAAGAACTTCACTTATAACAAGGACAAGGAAATGCAAAGCATTGAAAAAGAGCTACCTTGTTTATTATGACTCTATATTATAGATCTGACATAGAATTAGGGAATTTGAGAGAGAAGTAAGAAGTGAATGAGAAGTTATATGGGCAGAAGTCAGGGGTCTTGAGTACATTGGTGGTTTAGAGGTGTGCAATATGTAAAATCTAAAAAGAACAATAATAATGAATGATAAGACCTAAGCTATAATAATCAAACTTAAAGATGGTCATGAAGGATATTAGGATTTATAAAATAAAATATATTCACAAAACTCTAGTCCTGTTTCAAGTTATAGATGAGATATAGCTCCAAAAATTAAAATCAAATAATATTTGAAACTGAACTTTTCATTCCATGTCAACACATTTTCACACAATAATTTTTCTAAATGCCAATTGACTTCATTCTCCCATAAAATGGCTCAAACTGGCTTTATGGATCAGGATAAAAAGAAAACATTTAAAACATATATAATTTCAATGGAAACAGACACTCTTGCTATATCCATTTAAAATGTAATATCATTCAAAGAATGAAAACTTAAACCATATATCAGATCAAACAAAAAGATAACGAAGTTCATAAGAAATCTTGAAATTAGGCTAGAATTTATAAAATATATTGAAGATAAGTAAAATAATGTATAGGTTTTCACATAAATATTTTCATAAATTAATTTCAGAGGGAAAGATAAATAACCAAAAACAATCAAATGAAACTAAAATAAAAAAATGTATATAGAAAAAGAAATTTAGGGCCAGAGTAGTAGCACAGTGGTAAGGTGTTTTGCCTTGTTTGCGACTTACCCAGGACGAACGTGGGCTTGATCCCGACATCTAATATGTTTAATCCATATGTTAAACATATGTTAAACATCCAACATGTTTAATCGCTTTTGAGCCAGAGCAATTTCTGAGCGCAGAATTAGAAATAACCCTTGAGCGCTCCTGGGTGTGCCCCCCCCCCAAAAAAAAGAAATTCGGGATAAAAGAATAAAATATCTTTTTGAAGAGGGAAAATATTACCAAACAACACATTGGATAAAGGACAAATATCCAAGACATACAATATATTCACAAACTTCAGCAATAAAAATGTAATAGCCACATCAAAAAATGTGGTGAGAGGGCCAGAGAGATGGCATGGAGGCAGGGTGTTTGCCTTGCAAGCAGAAGGATAGTGGTTCAAATCCCGGCATCCCATATGGTCCCCTGAGCTTACTGGGAGCCATTACTGAGCATGGAGCCAGGGGTAACCCCTGAGCGTTACTGGGTGTGACCCAAAAAACAAACAAAAAAGAATGTGGTGAGAGATGAACAGACATATATCCCAGGAAAATATGCAGATGGGAAATAGACATTGGAAAAATTATTCAACATTCTTGGCTATCAAGCAAATTAAGCAATGAGATATCTCACGCCAGTATAAATGGCACACCAAAAAAAGACAAGAATTATACTGTCAGTGGGTATGAGGTGAAAATGAACCCTCATTTATTGTTGTTGATAGATGATAGATAAAATATCTATTTATCTATTATTTTTTCTATTAAATATTTTAACCTCTATGGAAAGCAATTAAAATATTTCTCATAGAATTAAGAACAAGGAGCCAAACTGTGTAGGAAATTTGCCTTGCATGCGACACACCATTTCAGTCCCTGGCATATGGTTCCCTGACCCTACCAGGAGTGATTTCTGAGTGCAGAGCCAGGAGTACCCCCTAAGCATCAATATTAAGAACAAAACTTTCAAATGCACAGTGATTCCATTTCGTGGTATTTATCTCCCAAATGTACCCCCAAAATTGAAATAATATGTGGCTAATTATATTCAATGTAGCACTCAAAATAATAGGGTCAATATGAAGACAACTCAATGCAAAATTAAAAACATATTTCACAACTTTTATATTCCTTTATGTCTATATTATACATTTTCTATATTATATACTTACACTTTATAATCAGGATTATATGCTTTGATACTAATATTGTCATTAACACAAACCATTATATAAATTTAATAGTATTCGCTAAACTTAATAATAAAATAAAAATAATATTTTAAAAATAAAATGAAATAAATAGTAAAATTTTAATAGCATATGAATATATGTTAAACACTTTTAACAGAGTATATAACAAACATGTTTGTGTAAAGTGTCATCTATTGAAGCAATTTGTCAAAATACTCATGCCTTGCACAGTAATGAGCACACTGACATTAGATGAAAAATAACATTCTCCAAAATTGTATCTCATTTATTATTCCGATGTTCATCTCTGACCTGATGATATTATGTACTATAATGAATATCAGAAAAAAGTTTTTATGGTAAATTATATTTAACTTTTAAATACATGGTCACAATATTTTTCAAATGCGTGAGAGCTGGAATAAAAATCTCTCAAAACAGCATTATTGTTTGAGAGAATGTATTCAAAAGTTATATTTCAGGATGCCTTTGGGTCAGAGACTGTGTTCTAAAAGTTCCTAGAAAGTGAAACTCACCAGGAAAGCCTTGTGGACTAGGACTTTTGTTTGGAGGGAAAGATTTTTACTTACTTTTTCAATTTTCTTATTTATGATTGACTTGCTCAGACTTTCTATTTTCTCATTGTTCGATTTCTCTAGATATATATTTATAAGCATCTGTCCACTTCTAGATATTTCCAGTTTAACAGAGTAGAGTTGTTTGCAGTAAGTTCTCATGATATCTCAGATTTATGGGTATTCTACAGAATTTCTTCTTTTCATTTCTAATCCTGTGTTTATTTTCTAGGAGTCTAGATGATGGTTTGTCTATCTTATTTATTCTTTGGAAGAATCAGCTCCTCTTTTTATTGTTTTGTTTTATTTTGTATTTTTGTTTTTATTTCTTTTTGGAATTTCTCTTCACTTTTACTTATTTTGTCAGAATGATTTAGTTGTTTTGTGTATATTTAAGTGCATAGGCACAGAACTAATCAAAATGTCATTTTTAAAACAAAATTTATACTTCTAAATATAGTCCTTAAAATATCTAATTTGTCAATTCATTATTGATTTTTAATTTTGTAGAATTTGGGGAGATAGATCTTTTTTAATCACCATTTCAGAGTAAAAAAATCAATATTTCTCCCATATGTAGGATAAAAAATAGCATAATAAAGGAACAACAAATAGCTAAGCTCATTGGAATGAAATATTTTGTCTATAAAACTGAACTTATAGGAAAGGACAGGTTGGGAGGTGTTCGTGGGTCACTGGTATAAGGGAAATAGGTTCTCTGGTGATGAGTGTATGTAGTATTGGAATAATAATGAAAAAAAGTGTGATTAACTGTGTTGTAAATCCCAATACCTCAATAAAAATTAGTTAAAATAAACAAATAAAAATATTAACTGGCTGGGTCGTAAGTGCCTTTTAAAGCTTATATTCAAACTATGAACTTTAATGTATACGAATGCTTCTTTTTATTTGTTTGTTTGTTTTTGATTTTTGGTTTTGGGGTTACACACAGCAACGCTCAGGGGTTATTCAGAAATTGCTCCTGCCAGGCTCAGGGGACCATATGGGATTCTGGGAATCAAACCGAGGTCTATCTGGGTTGGCTGTATGCAAGGCAAACACTCTACTTCTGTGCTATTGCTCCGGCCCCAATGTATACAAATGTTTAAAATATATTATTCAACTACTTTGGGAATCTCAGGGAAAAATTATATGATAACAACACTAATAAATTGTGATATAATCTTACAAAACAATATCCCTCAATGGGTTGATGAGGAAAAGTTCTGACAAATGCAATACTAGTGATGAATAAAGTCTAGACGGCTAAAATGAAAATTAATTTTGCATAACAATTTAATCCCACAGTATTACAGATTTAACTATTCTGTCAGGTTTGTGTACTCTGGAATTGAACAATTAGCTAAGAAATGTGAATGTGTAAGCCCATTTCTCCTTCTCTGTTGATGTTTACAGAAGCTTACAGATAAATTCCGTGAAAAGGTTAGTATGAACAGCATACAAACCTGTATTAGATTGGAGAGAGAGACAGTTTGAACTCAGTTAAACTTAGTCAGTGATGGTAACATAAAAATATTATTGGGCTGGTGAAATAGCACAGCAAATAGGGTGCTTGTCTTGCATGAGGCTGAACAGTGTCTGATCCCCAAAATTCTATGTGATTCCCCTTAGCTCATCAGGATTAATTCCTAAGCATAGAACTGAGAGTAAGCCCAAACAGCACTGCTTATGGGGGTAGCCCTAAAATAAAATTAAAAAATCATGAAAATGTTTACAGACATGTATGTTCACTGGCTAGTATACATATAAACATCTTTGCTGCATCAACTGAGGTCCTAAATTAATATGATACCAGTCACAAGAGCACATTTAGTATACATTCAGGTCATAATTTTAATGTAATTTTTCTAGAAAAATTCAAATGTATTTACATATTCCTTAAGGTAAATTATTATTCTCTACTTCTTCAATGCAGGCTATACATAGATGGTGAATTTCTTCCAAGGAGTGCCTAAAGGGATGTGTCAAATGTAATTTGGTATAGTGAACAATATTCTGTGCAATCAAAAGGACATAAGGTAAATGTTAAGAAAATGTACACTTTCTAAAAATACTATTTGTTAATCAATAGTATCAGACTAGTATGAAGTGTTTATAGCAGAGAAATAAAGAATGGGGTATGCGTTTCTACTACTGCTATACTTTTCTGTAAATAGAAAATTGCTCTTAAAATAAGTAATATTGGGGGGAAAGTCTAGTTATGTGATGCACTGTTGGAGATATGTTCAGAGAAGTATGGTGCTATGAAAAGTTATCTTTGTAAAAATTTTTACAGAGATCTAGATAGTGTAGCCCACCTGACCTAGGTCACATGTAGCCTATTAAAAACATTTTACCTGTTTTTATTAAATTAACAGAAAATTCGTTAAGTGACTCATGATTAAGAGTGCCTTTTAAGTCCCTAAATGGATAACTTTTCAGTTGCAACATCGATACGCTTTAAGCCGGAATTGTGCTAAGTAAGGTTTATGACAGAGGGCAAGAGAGATATTGTAGCAGGCAGTGTGTCACCTCACAAGCAGCTGATCTGCATTTGATGCCTGGTTTGTGAGCACTTTTAAGATTAATCACTGATAGATTCAACAGTGATCCCTGAGTTCTTCTAGGCTTGATTTCCCCATTAAAATCATGAAAAGATATGTATCAGAGAAATGCAAATATAGTATAATTTCACTTACATAGGTATCTCTAAAAAAACCTCAAGGAAGCAGAAATAAAATTTATTTTTGTTTGTCAGGTACAAGAGATAAATGAAGTCAGAAGAAAAGTATATACGTCATAAAAGGGTATAATTCTCCAATTGAAAGATGAATAAATTGAATAAATTCTAGGGATGTAATACTCAACATGGTGGCTATAGCTCCCAATACTGTCTGTGTATTAGAAAGGTGCTGAAATCTAATTTGTAAGTTCTCACTACCAAAATAAATGTACTAAGTATCAAATGTATTAACAGTATTGATTTGACTAATTAGGAAATTGAACTAATTTAAATGAAATGACTTATGTCAAATATTTATTAATAATATGTGGTTTAAAACACTGTAATAATTTACAATAAATATGATGTCTTCTTTCTTACTAGGCTATAGATAAACACATGTAGAAAAGAGTAGATAAAAGGCAAGCTGTGAATAAATGTCAGACTAAAAATGTAAACAAATAGGTAGCTCTGAAAAAAATCCTCTGAAACTACATACTACAAAACTTGAAATATTCCTATATCAGACACATTAAACTGCAGGCCTTTAGCGTATCTAACTCCTTTTCTAGAATTTGGCAGTTGCTTTTAGAATTTTGCCTAGAGAAACAGCAAGCTTCCCAACAATAGGGAACTTGGAAATTACTGATTCAGAAAGCTATTGGTCTAGCCATGGTCAACTAAAACTCACCAGACTGTTTATCACATTTATGTTCCAATATCAATTTGAATGCATATTTCTTTTTTTTTTGTTTTTTGGGCCACACCCAGTGACGCTCAGGGGTAGCTCCTGGCTATGTGCTCAGAAGTTGCTCCTGGCTTGGGGGACCATATGGGAAACCGGGGGAT
>PVKC010052115.1:0-10328 GCA_004027635.1 Crocidura indochinensis | reverse complement strand
GCCAGATATGTAATATTTCTTTGACTTGTTTCCACTCCATTTCTTCAGTCTGCTTTAATATCTGTAACTCAGCTCCGTTTTTCATTGAATCAAATCAGGCAGTAGATGCCACCCACCTAGTCCATCCACTGTAAAACCTTTCAACAAATTTCTTATCATTTGTGATTCTACATTGAAAAATTATATTTTTATAATAGATTCTACCATGGCAACTATTCCTCCCACTTACAGCTCTTTCACCTTTTGCCCTATCAGGAAACATCTCTCAATACACTTTTTCTTTCTTAAAATAAAATTACTAGTGTTACTTTGCCAAGTACTGGTCCCAAAATAGAGGCATGATAGGATTGTGATTAAGAGGTTAGATTCTCTAGATTATACTTAAGATTCCTTTTTGGGGCAGAGGAGATTTGAACCACATGTAGCTATGCTCAGATATCACTCCTGTTGGGATTCAGGAGACTATATGAGATGCCAAGAATCAAAGCTAGATTGAAGATGCATAAGACAAGTGCCTTACCTGGTGGGCAAATTCTCCAGTCACAACTACACTTGAATTTTAATACCCATATTTTATATAGATTAGCTGTACAACTTAACCTTTCTGAAATGTGGCTTACCTACATTTAAAATTAGTAACAAAAAAATAGTAGAACCGTTCACTCCACAGAATTGGGGAATTAACAAAGGAATCAAAGGTTTCTATGTCTGGGATAGTGTAAGCTCTCAAATATTGGTTACCACTGCTATTATTGTTGCTGCATCGGGGCCGGGGAGGTGGCGCTAGAGGTAAGGTGTCTGCCTTGCAAGCACTAGCCAAGGAATGATCGCAACCATGGTTTGATCCCCCCGGAGTCCCATATAGTCCCCCCAAGCCAGAGGCAATTTCTGAGCACTTAGCCAGGAGTAACCACTGAGCATCAAATGGGTGTGGCCCAAAAAAACAAAAACAACAACAAAATACCAAGAGCATCTATTTGCATCTATTTTCTTTTAACTATGTTTCATACTAATATTTTTACTATTCTTTCTGATGCTAATATCCTTAGATAAGAGCAATTTCTCAATCTATGTGCCAGGTTTCAGCTAACCAATAAGTTAAAATTATTTTTCCTTCAAAGTATCCCGTACTATTTTTTAATCCATATCCATATGTTAAAGCCTTCATATATTAAAGCACTAATTTCTATCTCCTTTTATTGATCTAAAATTTTGCTTGCTCAATCTTATTAGTTAGACATTTGGTAGCCCAGAATGGCTTAGCTTTACTTAATATGTTGGAAAGTTTGTTGTATATTTTGTCTGTGGAGTGATTTATAAAATGTTATGAATAATATGAAGAACATCTGGAGCTGTGGGTAGGTGTAAAAAAAATGGGGAGGATCCTGGGACTGTATAACTTCCCCCCAGATTGTTCTTTCTTTCTATTAGTTTTATTTATAAAATAGTTTTGAGGCTCTCATTATTATTCATATTACCAAAAGAATGTAAGTTAATTAAAAAGAGTGAAAATTTAAATGAAAGATTTCAGGTTACCATTAAAGTCTCATCAAGTTAGATGCACATAAACTGTGCACAGCTGTTTATGTGTCTATATATAACAGTAGAGTGTTTACAAATATTTTCTTTTTTTGGGGGGGTGTCACACCTGGCAGTGCTCAGGGGTTACTCCTGGCTGTCTGCTCAGAAATAACTCCTGGCAGGTACAGGGGACCATATGGGACACCGGGATTTGAACCAAGCACCTCTGGTCTTGGATCAGCTGCTTGCAAGGCAAATGCCACTGTGCTATCTCTCCGGGCCCTACAAATCTTTTCTAACACAGATTATTTCCATTATTCTTCAGCAAAGGAGTCTACTTTGTTTTCTCTATCATCTGCCCAATGTAAATCTATCATTGGATACATTGTTATACTATAGACTCAAAAATTAAAACCAATAGTTTAAAAGTTACCAATTTTTTCAGTAGAGAAACCAGTCTTGATTATACAGAGTATATTAATTTTTTTCTTGGAAATGCATGAAAAATCATATAAATTTTATTATTTGAAGAAATATACTTATCTTTATATCTGTTTTAGAGTTAGAAAATGCTGTGTTAACTGTCCTGTTTCCATTCATCAGTTAAGAAACGTTATGCAAAAAAAAAAAAAAAGAAACCTTATGCAAAAAAAATGCATATAACCCAGTTTATAAATTACATTACCAATATTACCAATATGAGGAAAACTAAGGTAGTGAAAGTACTATTTCATTTTGATTTTTAGGTTATACTCATTTGTAGTCAGATCTTACTCCTAGCCCTGAGCTCAGGGTAGACTTAGAGACTAAATCACGTACTGGGGATTGAACCCAGGTCTACTGCATGCAAGGTACATGTCGTATCTGCTGTTATATCTATCTAGCACCAGAGTAAACATTTAAAGATATTTTTATTGTTATCAGCTGTAAAATAATACAAATACCTAATATTATATAACTTTATTCATATTACTATGCTATACCTAAAATAAAGTATCAATAAAATAAAACATATATCAAGGACTAAGATATAAGTAAAATCAAATATTTCACGTATATATATTTTCATGGTGCCCAAATATCACTCCTAGTCACATCACTTGGAACTAAAATATAGATTCAAATGTTAAAAGAAAAACATGAATGCAAAAAAGACCCTAAAGATTTAGGTAAGACAAACATTCAGAGATTGTTTGACATGTCTTAGATTATATAACTAGTGACAGCACTATAAAATATCTCCTATACCTTTACACCTATACCTTTTAGATGCGTATGATAAAGTATGTAAAATATGCAGCATTGACTCATAAATTATATGTAAAAATCACCTCCAATTTAAAAATCAGTGGCCTGGGGCCAGAGTTGTGGTGCAAGCATTAGGGCATTTGCCTTGCATGCACTAACGTAGGACAGACCACAGTTCAATATCCGCTGGCATCCCATATGGTCCCCCAAGCCATGAGCTATTTCTGAGTGCATAGCCAGGAGTAACCCCTGAGTGTCAAAGGGTGTGGCCCAATAAGAAAAAAAAATCAGCGGCATCAATAAATTATACTTACTTGATTTTCAAGGAGAGGGTCTACAAGCACCCAGTAGTGCTCAGGTCTTACTCCTGACTCTGATCTGATGGAATCACTCCTAGCATTGGTGAGGTAAACTCGGTGCCAGGAATCAAAATGGGGTTGCAATGCTTTTCACTTGCTGTACTCTTTCCAGCCCCTACTTAATTTTATAGCTTTAGGAAAACACATTTTAAATACCATAAAATTGTAAAAATTGACAAGAATAAATACCACAAAGAAAATGTATGTTTCCTTCAGTCAAAATCATGTAGGATATTTCTTGTCTAAAGGAAACTAGAGATTTATTGGTGTTAATAGTAGTTTTGGTTTCTGTTGTATTGTTTTATTTTATAAATTGTTAGTACTTCCAGTTTCCACTTGCAATGATAATCTGTGTTCTAAAAATAGGAGTATGTATAAAATTAACTTATCATTTATAAAGTAGTAAACTAAAAGTTTCCACACAAGCTAATGCTAATGAGAAAATGGGTATACGGAATTACAAAACTTTAAAGATTCAAATCTTTTAACACCATGTGAATTAGAAATTTAAAAAATTGAAAAACTGAAAAAAATTAAAACAGTACTCTCAATTTCCTAATCTGTGTATATATTTTTCCTGAAGTGCATATTCATGAGATGACAGTACAGACAGGCTGGCTGCTTTGTTTGACTATACTTCTGTTTACCTCCTACTGTCAAGAATGGATTTTGACACTCACAGTATTAATATTGCTATTTTTATTGATATAATTAGCACTGCTATAAATAATAACTCAGCCTGCCATATTTAAGTATATCATTACGATTAGCAATATTAATGTTTCTTTTCCCTTATAAGATGACTCAGAAATATATTACCCTTGCAAAGAACCAAAGTGACCTCATGATGTGGAAATTACTGAAAAAAAAATGTTACCCTGTCAATAGAGTTGACTGTTTTGTGTATGACTTCACTAAACAAACTAGTTTATATTTGTTTGAAACTAAAGTTTCTCACCAATCTGCTGTTTCAATTTCACATCGCACCATATTGTACCTAAAACAGGCAATCTGGATTCCTGTTGCTACTTTATTCCCCCAAACAGTTCAGTTTGAAATATAAGGCTTGAATATATACAGCAAAAGAACTGAGACATCCAAAATCCAGAATGGGTAAGTGAAAATCATTGTGCTTAATGTCATTTGTGAACAGCTAGTGGCGGTCCTCTCGTGAGTTATGAACATTATACAAAAGCAAAATCAAAACATATTTTATCTTGCCTTAAAGTCATAACTATGACTTTAATCTTATCTAGACCTTGAATAGTTCATTCATTAAAAAAAAAAGTGAGGTGACTGACCAGTGCATATTTAACAGATGATGAAGGCCAAAGCAAAATGACAATGTCATTCAAAACAAGTTTGTAGAAATTTTAGAATAGTATATTAAACCTTTCTTTGTCTCCATCACTTGACAGATGGTTAGCCATCACACAGTATCATATCTCTGGCAAAGAAATGACAGTGCCTAGCCAATTACACCCCAAATTTTGACTTAAAATGTACTGTACACATACTTACACTTACCTTCAAATATGAATATTAACAGAATCTTAAGATACAAATATTAATAGAATCAATTAGGCTTTAGAACTAAAACTTTAAAATGTCTAACTTCTCCTTTGGGGGCCAGAGCGGTGGTGCAAGCTGTAAGACATCTGCCTTGCTGTGCCAGCCTAGGATGGACTGTGGTTATATCACCCGGGGACCCATATGATCCCCCAAGCCAGGGGTGATTTCTGAGCACATAGCCAGGAGTAACACCTGAGCATCTCAGGGTGTGCCTCCCCCCAAAAAAACTCCTTTGTCCTTTAAACACCTCTTGAAAACTCAACAGCCATGTCTTGTAGATTGAGTTCTAAGGAACTTTTCATTTTAGACTTCATACATTTTGTGGGCTCCTTGGTAACAGTACTGTAAAAATATTTCCATAATAACTTTTAATTCAAATTGCAGTTTTAACTAGCTTGTATTTTCATGTTCTCTCTTTCCTCTCTTCTCTCTCCCTTTCTCTTCTCTTTCTCCTCTCTCCTTTCTCTCTCTCTCTCCCCTCTCTCTCTCTCTCTCTCTCTCTCTCTCTCTCTCTCTCTCTCTCTCTCACACACACACACACACACACACACACAGAGTCCGAAATGCAATGCTTTACATGGGAATTGTCTAGAAACATCCTTGGCCCAGAGTATAGCAAGAAGGAAAAGAAATTAAGTGGATGAGAAAGTCAGATGTGGAATAACAGTTGATAGGGTTAAGGTGTACACAAGGTGCATTGTTGGTGTTAAAAAGAGCTAGAATTAATATCCAAGCCAAAGGCAACCAACAATGGGAACAAAAGACCCAAACTTTAAAAATCTAAACTTTAAATGGGCCTGTTATACTGGCAGTGCAAAGGGTGGTGATTGGGATACACTCTGGGAACATGGTGGAGGGAGGTTGAAACCAGTGGTGGGATTGACCTTGACTCATTGTATGTCTGAAACCCAAATATGAAGGACTTTGTAAAGTACAATGGTTTCAATAAAATAAAATGAAATTTAAAACTAATTTAAATAAATTTACTTAAAATTAAAATTAAAAAGAGATGTAAAAAACATTAATCAACCATCTTTTTTACTAGAATTAAGAAGTGTTTTGCTGGGGCCCGGGAGATAGCATGGAGGTAAGGCGTTTGCCTTTCATGCAAAAGGTCATCGGTTTGAATCCCGGTGCCCCATATGGTCCCCCGTGCCTGCCAGGAGCAATTTCTGAGCATGGAGTCAGGAGTAACCCCTGAGCACTGCTGGGTGTAACCCAAAAATCAAAAAAAAAAAAAAAAAAAGAAGTTTTTTGCTTATACTTTGTGTCTTAAAAATATTTAAGCTTAATTAATTACTCCATTAGTAATAGCAAACACTTTTTTCTAAATCTTTCTGTATTCAGTTTTCAAATTTTGACGAGTATACATACAAATATCCAAGAGTAACCTAAATTTTCTCTAAAGGGGCCTGAGAGATATAGTACAGCAAATTTTTGCTTTGCAGGTATCACTCCACTTGGGTTTGATTCCCAGCACTCCATATATAATACAGAGCCTACCAAGTATCATCCCACAGTACAGAGCCAGAATAAAGCTCAGAGCACAACCAGGTGTATGCACCCACACAAAACCAAAATAAAATGTCCTCTAAAGAGAGTTAATACATATTGCATTAATTATGATACAAATTAGCATAAACAGAGGCTCAAAGTAGGTATAGATATGCAAATCCTTCACAAAGGGAGATAGATAAATGGGCTGGAGGACTGTAAATAAGTTTATCAACTTAAGAACTGATGGCTAACAAAATAATATACACTAGGAGAGAGAAAAATAACAAAAACCACAACTTGCTATTGGAGAACTATGAATTAGGTTTTGCAAAGGTGAGACAGTTACCTGAAGCAACAAATTTAACTTTAAATCATATCATCTTTAAACCAAACACAAAGGTTCCAAATTCCATGTAGAAATTTTACACCTAGAAACTAATAGATTATCATGGAGGTAAGGCATTTGCCTTTCATGCAAAAGGTCATCGGTTCGAATCCCAGTGCCCCATATGGTCCCCTGTGCCTACCAGGAGCAATTTCTGAGCATGGAGCAGGAGTAACCCCTGAGCACTGCCGGGTGTGACCCAAAAAACAAAAAAAAAAAAAAAAAAAAAAAAAAAAAAAAAAAAAAAAAAAAAAAAAAAAAAAAAAAAAAAAAAAAAAAAAAAAAAAAAAAAAAAGAAAAGAAATGCTAACATTTACTGTAATCTCCCTTTTATATTACAAACGGCCTATTAAATCAGAAGAGTGCCAAATGTTTTGGTAGTTTGAAAGAAAGGTTTAAATAACAAAGCATATCTTGCAGTCCACTTTCATTTTCTCTCCTTAATGTCACCTATAACAATTATAACAAATATTCATCTTGATAGAATCACAACTGAGGAAGTTTTAGGTTTAACTTGACTTTTAAGACATATTTCTCAATGTAAAAAAAAATTTATAGCTTAAGTTTTGCCTAAAAACTTTTGCTT
This sequence comes from Crocidura indochinensis, assembly GCA_004027635.1. NCBI lineage: Eukaryota > Metazoa > Chordata > Mammalia > Eulipotyphla > Soricidae > Crocidura > Crocidura indochinensis. The sequence goes on along the minus strand of PVKC010052115.1, from coordinate 3,160 downwards.
TAAAAACAAGAAATTTTACTATAAATGTCAAGACTGAGGCTTTTAAAACTCTAAAGTTGATATAATTTATTTACACCAGACATGCTTATAATTATAGTGAGAACAAACCTGTATATTCAAAAATGATCTCTTCTATTTGGAGATCATATATATGGAACCAAGTCCTTTCATTTAAGATTTCAACACAATAACCAGGATACATACAATAAATATCCCTCTGCCTCCTCAAATTACTGTAAGCTCTTTCAAATCCATTATTTCTAAAACAAAAATGAAGTTGAGTTTTACAATTTCCTTCAAAAATCTCTTCTAGCTACCTAAAGTGCACAAAGTGTATTACACTGGGGCACGGCAACTGAAATGTGATTTTTCTCTTAGCTCTGCTACATTCCAAGAATCTAGAATTATGCTTAAAACAATTGGATCCATTTAAACACCTATTTCACGAACGTACGGCTATTTCAGGATAGAATGAAGGACCCACCAAGATCCATTTTGTATCCAAAATATTTTGAAGTCTCTGATTACTCATTCTAAAATATTTGATACACTTTGCAATTCATCTATCAATTTCAGATCCTTTACAGGATATTTAGTTTTACCTTTCATTATTCTTCTAAAATGACCTAATTATTTGGCTGGTTTATCTTTTCTAGGAAATCCAAGTTTGGTTAGAAAGTATGCTAAAAAACTTTTTCTTTTGGGATAAAAATAATTTAAAGTAGCTTCTACCTTAGAATATATTCCTATGCCAAATAGTCAAATTTATATTGATTTAAAACAACAGTAGTTGACTATTTAGGGATCTTAAAAAAAATTTAAAACCCTTAACTAAAGAGCTAGCAGCAGGGGTTAAAGCATATGCTTAGCATGTCATTTGATTCCGGGCACTACCTATGGTCCCAGTGCCCTACCAGGTTTGATCACAGAGCAAACAAAAGACAACAAAAAATAAATAAATAAATAAATAAACCTATTCCCTTGAGCTGGAGCAATAGTACAGCAGGTGGAGAGTTTGCCTTTTAAGTGGACAACCATGGTTCTATCCCTGGCGTCCCATAAAGTCTCTATCCCACCCCCAGTCCGCCAGGATTATTGAGTTCCTAGGATATGACCCTGCCCCCCCACCAAAAACATAAAAATAAAAAAACCTATGCCTTAACTACATATGAAACTGGAATCTTCTCATCAACTAATAAAATAAACTCCCAATTATAATCTTGACACAGATTTTTTCTTTTCTTTACCTAGCATGTCATTCAAACTCATACTGTCTTTCTGTAGATTGCAGTACACAAATCAACTATATCTGTGCTTTCCTGGTATAATAGTAATCTTAATAGTACAAGCATCTCGGGCTGGAGAGATAGTATGGAGGTAAAGCGGTTGCCTTGCATGCAGAAGGTTGGTGGTTCAAATCCTGGCATCCCATATGGTCCCCTGAGCCTGCCAGGACTGATATCTGAGCGTAGAGCCAGAAGGAAAACCAAAAAAAAAAAAAAAAAAAAAGAAAAAGTAAAGCATCTTAGATCTTAGGCGGGAACGATAGTACAGTTAGTACAATGGTAGGACGTTTGCCTTGCAAGAGCCTGACACTGGAAGCACCTAGGTTCAGTTCGATCCCGGAGTCCCATAAGGTCCCCTGAACCAGGAACGACTTCTGAGCTCATAGCCAGGAGTAAGTCCTGAGCATCAATGGGTGTGACACCCCCCCTCCAAAAGTAAGAGTATCTTAATTGGCCCAGACAGTTTAAGGGTGAGATTTCTTACTATAAATTAATCAAATGCTTTAAAGTTTCTTTCTTTAGCCTGTCAAAATCAGGACCTCACTGAGAATGGGCAAATTACTGTGGAGATAGGTAACCTGATTCTCCTTCACATAGACATGTTTCATTTGCATGCATTTTAAAGCTAAAGCATTCAAAACTCGAGTTCACTGGTAAGCACAACCAAATCTTACAAATTAAATTTCAAGGAAAATTCCAAAAGCTTTCATTGAAGCCTATTCCTGTGATGATCACACAGTACTGTAAGATCACCACGAACTATTGGTAAATAAGACTTTTAAGTTTTCTGATCAATAATAATAATTAAGGCGAAGAAAAAATCCGTAAATTGGATATTTTGTCATTCTTTTCCAATAAATATCTAAGCACCCAATTGCAAAGCAGAAATACAGAAATGAGTCGAATCTATGCTGGTTTAATTTATCCAAGGGGCCGAGGTGGGGTTGAGTTTTAATTAGTCCCAAATTATAACTAAGGGAATATTGCATTAGAAGCAACAGGTAGGAAAGTAAAACACTCATGAATGTGTAAATGATAATTACCTAATATTGGTAATTATCATTTGGGAGGGAGCCACAGCACTCAGGTAGTGCTGGGAGAAAGGAGGTCCCAGTGCCAGGGATCAAACTGAGTGAATGTCTAGCCTTGGGGCCTTACCCTGGAAAATGCTTCAATGTAGTCCTCTTAGCCATAGAATTTATTTACAAAACGGCCGCTAGTTTCAAACTCTCAACTGCCTGACAGGTCATTTGGAAACACTGGAGGAGTGAGGAGCTAAGGGCCTTGGCTTCGAAGTACTAGGGAGACTTGTATGCCTGCAGCAACTCTTTAACTTTTGGCACAGTTGAGGCACTTTCAGACAGTCTTTAAAGCCTGGAGAAAAGATCCTCCTAGCTAGAATGTTAGCCAATGTTGACTCACATGATGGAACTTAACCCAGACACTTGGGGTATCGATCCGATTTTTTTTTATTGCAGAATATCCTGGAAATTCAGACACACACAATGCACACACCCCTGGAGCAGGGGGTATGGAGTGATGGGGCAAACTGAGCCCAAGCGCTAGGTAGCGGGAGCTGTACACCATATTGTGTTTTTCGTTCATGTTGATAGTGTATGCATGTGCCTGGCATATGTTTGTACCAGTGTGTTTTATCAATAAAACTTTTCGAAAGGGAAAAAAATCCCTGCCTCCTGCCTCCTTCGGCATCTTTCAACCAGGGAACAGCAACTTCTGGTGTTGGGCACGAGGAGCCCTTGGACCTCCTCTCTGCACCATCAGGAAAGGGAGTGCAACACTTTGGAAACTTTCAAACAGGGGCTGCCGGGGTTGCCCACGGTTACCGAAATGCCCAGAGCAAAGGCAGCTTTCCT
>PVKC010052114.1:0-10299 GCA_004027635.1 Crocidura indochinensis | reverse complement strand
GTTCAGTCTGTTTTGTACACATAAGTTGATTTTTCCAAAACTATTACTGATCCTGGGTTTCTTGGCTCAGGAAGATTGGGAATTGAGGAATAATGGGGACACCCTTCTAAAAGCACCCCACTGTTGTGTCCAAGTCCATAATATTAAACATCACTGTACCTCTGGACCACAAGCAGGTCAGAACACACTGAACAAATCCTTCAAGACAAAAAAAATCATAGTTTTGAATTACATATTTGGCTGCATGTTCACCTGCCTTCTTTTTCTTTCAAATATTCTTGAGGGTTAGAGAAGACAGGGACTTTCTGGAAGTAGATCACTTTAGAAATACACCTCTAGGGAGCCAGAAAGATAGCACATCTGTAGAGCATTTGCCTTGCATGTGGCATACCTGGGTTTGATTCTGGGTATCCCATCGGGTACCTGCCAGGAGCGATTTCTGAGCATAGAGCTAGGAGAGAGCAGCCCAAGAAAAGAAAAAAGAAAAAAATACACCTCTGACCAAAACCCTATTTGTAGAACTTTTTTGTTTGTTTTTGTTTGTTTGTTTGTTTATTTGTTTGTCTGTTTTGGGTCATACCCTGTGGCGTTCAGGGGTTTCTCCTGGCTCTGCCCTCAAAAATTGCTCCTGGCTCAGGGGACCATATGGGATGCCGGGGATTGAACCCAGGTCTGACCTATGTCAACCGCATACAAGGCAAAAGTCCTACCACTGTGCTACCACTCCGACCCTATATGCAGAAGTTTTATTTAGTTCATATTTGATAATTATTTTTATTTTGTTTTGTTTGGGGGCCACACTCAGTGGTTCTCAGGGGTTACTACTGGCTCCGTACTCAGGAATCACTCCTGCAGGTTTCAGATCATACAGATGCCAGATATCAGAACTGAATAAGCTGCATGCAATGCAAATGCCTTGCCCACTATACTGTCACTGTGGCCCCTAATAAATTCTTCTTAATTCTTATAGCAAGCTACCTCTTGGATTGGAAGATAATGGTAGAAAGTTCAAATCATACCTGCAAATTAACTTGCTTTGTTTTACGATTTCTCATTGTCAGCAGATTTGTATTTTTATAGCCAATGTTCAATAGACAGAAACTATTTTTAATTTATTTTAAAATTTCTGAAGATTTACCATTCATCACTGAGCTGTATATATGCCAGTAACATTGAAGGATTTAAACTGATCAGAGAATACATTATACTTTGAATGCACTGTGCAAACTTTTGATGCAACCCCCCCTTTTTTTTCTCAGCACACCCCTCATACAAACAAGAAACACAAATGCCTAAAAGTTTTCTTTTTAGAAGAGTGATAGAAATACCTATATACTCGAGTATAAGCCAAGTTTTCCCGGCACAAAATTTGTGCCCAAAACCCCAAACTCAGCTTATACTCGGGTCATACAGGTTATTTGAATCGAAGCACACACAACAAATCCAATGCACGTAGTCTCCAGTTGCCTTCTGCCTCCAGTCTGCTAGAGGGGCCAGTGCTTCAGCTCAGTCCCCAAGTCGTGGCTGAGCTGAAGAGGTAGGCAGCTGAACTGAACTGGATGTCACTGAACTATTTAATCCGCAATATTCAATGGCACATTTAATTAAGTGAAAACCCCAATTAATGCAGTAAAGTTTGTAAATAAATGTTTATAAATCCTGAATCCTTATAATCAGGGGTTTGGGAGTATAAAGTTTCAGAATTTTTAACCATTTATTTACAATGCTTTACTGCCATAAATGGTTTATTCACTTTATTAAAGTTGCCATTGAATACTATAAGTTAATGTAGTATGTTACTGGTATACAGCATATCAAACAATCATGTATTGTAAATGTGATTATGTATGTATGTATTTATTATGTACTGATTCCTCAATTGATGTAATTGTGTTGGGTATATATATATATATATATATACACATATATATATATACATTTATTTTTGAAATTTACCAGTGACTGCTGCATTTTTCCACCTCGGCTTATATTCGAGTCACTAAGTTTTCCCAGTTTTTAGGGTAAAATTCTGGGGAGGGTTGGCTTATACTCAGGTCAGCTTATACTTAAGTATGTCCAAAAGAGAATGGAGGGAGAAAACACCAAAAGGACGTCTGAAAGTAGTATAAGAGCAAGGATCAGGGTCCTATGTCCCCTTAGTGGTGTAAAGGTAAAGGGTCTATATGTATCCAAAAGACTAGATCAACACTAACATAAGACTGGGACCCAAACTACATCAATTAAACTTAAAAATGCAACAGCAAAGAGTCAGATTGGGGAGTGAGAAGTAAGCTGTAGTCAGCGATAAAGAAATAGGATATGGACAATATAATTTGTCTAAAAATTCATTATAAACAACTATATAAATCAGTGTCTAACTAAAAATGTTTAATAAAAAATAATATATCTAGTGCTTTCTTCAGCAGCACATATACTAAAATTGGAACGATCCAGAAATTAGCATAGACCCTGCTCAAGGATGACACGCAAATTCGTGAAGCATTCATATATTAAAAAAATAATAATAATATATCCATAAAGTACAAAGATTATTAGGATGTGAATTCATCTTGTGTATGATGTAAGTTTCACTAGCATTTATTAATATTCCCATTCACCAGGATGTACCTGATCAAAGTTCTTAGAATCACCTGATGTCAGGAGTGGAACTGGGGTCAGCTGCATTCGAGGCAAGTGCCTTGACTGTACATTCTCTAGTCATTCCTCTTTTTCTTTCCTTTTAAAATTTTCTATTTAGACATCATGACTTTCCAAGTTGTTTATATAGGAATTAGGCATACAATGTCCTTCATGCCTTTTTTTTTTCCAATATGATCTTTGCTTTTGCATGCTAACATGAATCCAGGATTATTTATTAAAACTTTAAAGCTTCACTTATTTGCCCTGAGTGGGTGACAATTTTTAAAGAGAACAAAAGGGCTGGAGTTTTAAACCTAGATAAGACAATTCAGTTGAGGGAATTCACCTGGGTGACTTACTCCAGCTTCCAGCATCAGCTCCCAACCACATACTCCACCTCCTCCTAGATGTTTTGTAATCTCTGCTAAAAGTTTAACCACTTCCAATGAACCCTCCCACGCAGCCAAGCAGTTCCCTGGCACCACCAGATTTGTTTACTCAAAATGGAAAGTTGGAATTTGCATGTCTAGTGTGATTTGATTATTTTTGTAAGGAAAAAGAAAAAAATGTTTATCTGAATAAACCCAATCTTTTATGCTTTCCTGCTCCTTCCATTCAACGTGTGATCTGATTTCTCTGAGGAAAGATTACTTTATTGTCCCATTGTCCCACCCATACTGATCCCTGCTTCACTATTTATAAAAACACTGCTGGGAAATTAAAACAAGAAGTGCTATTTTCAGAAGAAACTGAAGCATATCTGAGCTTAGGCAAATGATATTGTTTTAAATGATATTGGAAAAGCAGAACCAAGGACAGTGTTTTGCAGACACTTGTAAATGGTTAATTATGGTAATAGAAAGGATGGAGAAACCTGCCAACTTATTAGAAAAAATGCAAGGAAAGAAATCTCTTTCCAGACAGCAGACACAACTTGGGGATCAAAGCTTGCTTTGCCTATGGATTTCAGAAGACTTCAAACCACCCTCCATCTGCAGGCTATATAAAATCTGCAGAGTAGGATCCTCTATATTTTGCATTTGATTTGGGCTGTAGGGTGAGAATAAGATCTCATTCTTTTTTCTCCTTGTGACCTTCCCCTGTGCCTCTATAATTCTGTTATTTCTCCTATTAATATCTCATCAACATTGGCCAGGTGCTTCCTGTACAGAGATTCTTTTATTAACAAGTTGTCAGTGGGACATATTGTCAGAACCTCACTGCAGACAGAAATTGCCATAAGACCCCACAGGAGGAGACGAGAGAAACATCCGGAACAATGATTCCATTTTCTAGCAGGTCTCTATTTTCCGATCATACTTAAATTTGGACTCACCTCTCTGACTTCTGAAAACTTTCCTGCAACTTCCTTCTGAAGCACTGTTCCTCCTTGGATTAAATCTATCTTTATGCTCAGTGTTATATCTGAATCAGCAGTTTTTAAAATACTCAATATATCTTTAAATGCCAACAGACAACAAGTATAGCAGGTGTTTAATTGTGGTTTAAAGATCCACATTGTTCACATTTTACAATCACAATTAAAATTAAGCAATAACACCAAAGGAGTTCCGGTATACTGCAATAATACTTACCCGTATAGTGAAATTGATAAGGATCCAGATATAATGATGCCCATTGTAGTAACCCTGTGGTGACTGATTGCTATTCTGTTGTTAGCAAACAGCCGAGAAATACTTTAGTTTTTTTCAGAATTATCAATTTGTTTCTAGTGCATGTGAACAATGGAAACCTTGAGGGAGAATGCAATAGTTAGTGAGGTATTAAAGCAGTTATATAACTAATAAAAACACTAAATCAACTTAGATATGCAGCAGTGTGTCATTTCCATTTTAATAAAAAAGTACATTATTCTCTTCCCAAAATTACAAAATTTTATTTTTTTAAACTCTGTGCCAACATATTTGGAAAGTAAAAAAAAAGTCATAAATCTACAGTTTCTGGAATTGTCATTTATGCGATTCTCTAGTCCTTAAAAAAATAGAATGAAAACAGGCTTTATAAAACGATCGATTTGAAAAATTATTTGTATTCACTGCTTGCAATTTTTTCCTTTGGGGCAGGGAGGATCAGCACAGGGACTTATAAAAAAAAGCACAGTTGATTTCCATGGTATCTCTATGAGGGGCTCACGTTAAGATTTCTGGATGTGCTTGCTCAAAAAGGTAGTGTGTGGAGACATTTTATTATGGGAAGCTTTCGCGCCCCTTGCTGAGCAGCCTGCATGTTAACAAAGGCCCAGGCGGAGGGTCAGACTCCAGTTCAATTACATTCGGCCAGATGGGAGAGAGCTGAGAAATGGAACCAGAAGGCTACATACAGCAGGACCTAATATTCGTAGGCCAAAGGTTCCTTGGAGCTCTAAATCTCAACAGAGCTGACCAGAACTTAAATCAAGAAATAGAGAATCACATATTTTGCTTCCCTGATACATAAAGGCAGACAGCCCACAGGATCCACGGGATGGTTTCCAAGCACTTTGACTTTCTCCTAAGTTTACCACCTGAGATCCTATTAAATCCACTCCCATGGGGAAGAACCAAAGTAGCTCTTGAAAAACGGACACTTCAGATTTTGGAACTGTGACCTTAATTGGCAAAACCTAAAGAAAGGCTAGAGGAAAGGGTCAGAAGTAGAATGACCTTGAAAAAAAGAAAGAGCACTGAGTCAACTTTTTACACCAAATGACCTCCAGAATTGTGGCCTCTGCTCTGTCTTTAAAAAAAACTCCCACAGGGAGTTTTTAGATGCTCCTATATAATGTTGCTCTGCTCCAGGTCAATTGAAACCCAATACTTAGTAACAGAGACTGAGTGATTCGGACACACAAATGCACATAGTTAAGCGACTCAGGATGCATCCCATCTTAAAAAGTGGGATATTTTATAACTTGATCCATAAAACATTTTGTTTAATTAATTTTATAGGCCCTTCCCCTAAATGTTCAAGTAAAATCTATGAGATAAGATGTGCCATCTTCTTTCCTGTGATTCATCCAACACCTGCAAGTATTACGTATGCTGGAGAATCATGGATCTAGTTCATTGCATAAATGTAGAAACTGAGGCTAAAGAGGTAAAGTCTTTGGGGGTTTCTGATGATACTCTACCATCTGCTCCTTTGTACTATATGTAAAGGACAATTGGTGATGAAATACTCTGGATTCTGTTCAAGAGAACATAAGGAAATATGAAATGGCTGGAAAGAATGATAAGAGAACACCACAACAATGGCAATTATGATTTACTAAGCCACTGCTAAATACCAGAAATTTGCATATCCATTTATTCAAAAGCATTTTATTAAGACTGTTTTTAGGATAAGCACTGAGTATTTAACAGATATTAACATGAAATATGATCACTGATTTATTAGAATTTTAGGTTACACAGGAGAATAACATTAACTAAAAATCAACTATCAGAAAGTAATGATTAGTGTCTATGACACATGATCTGCAGAGAATATGGTTCCATGAGAATAACAAAGGTGCTCTTTGCAAGAGTTATAGCAAGGGGAAGGATAGAAATTCAGGAAGAAGGATGTTGTTAGAAGACAGAGTGGGGGAAAGGATATGTTTTAGAGAGAAAAGCTCTGCAAAAGTCCAATGTGAAGATTGGAAAAACTTGAAAGAGGATCAAAGTGATTGGAACCAAGAAAGTGAGTACAATAAGATCAGAGCAGAGAAGCAGACAAAGGTCTGGAGTCTACACCGCTAATGTTCATTCCATAGAGGATGTTTGAGGTCCAATTATAGAAAAAAACAAAAGCTCGAGTTTAAATCATAAATTCCAAGGTTGCATCACTAGTAAGTGACTGAGTGATAATCAAGGAAATCTATCCCTTTTTTTTCCTTTGCCACTTCTCAAAAAGAGGTGTATAAATAGGGTCATATTTTCTATCATGCTATCATAGAATCTGTCAATGAATCCTGTACACACAACTATTTAGGCCTATAAATTACCTAAAACACCCAGTTATTTCCAAGTTCCTTAGCTTTTAGAGATAGAAATTTTCTACAAAAGTTTGTCATACTTTTAGAACAATCATTTTTACATTTATAAGGGAGCAAAGATGTTGAGTGGACCCAATGTGAACTCCAAGAAGTTCAGGGACCAAGTTAGCCTACCTATAACTGATGGTCAGAGATACTTTAAGGATGGCCAGTCCTAATCTCAAGATGGCTCTGAGGACCCATGGGATTCAAACTTTACATACCTGTGGACCAGCCCCATCTGAGGACCAGCAGTTGAAAGCCACTGGTTTCAACAGTGTTTATTCACTTAAAAGAAGGAAGATTTCTAGGGTGACCACTGGTGTTGATTCTCCTGAGAAGCCATCATCAATCATAAGATAAAAATTATGGTGTAAACATTTGCCATGCCTCTCCCACTATTTCCATCTCAGGAGGCTGGGGTGAGTTTAAAATATGTATTAGAAAAGGCCCCGCCCCTCTTGAGATGACAGAAAGGTTGGAAGCATATCTGCCCATCACAATAAAATCAGAAAATTGTCAAAACTCAGAATTCAAAAATTAAGAGATCTAATTGATTCTATTGTGTGATTCATGAGTCAGACGGCATCTATCTAGCGAGAAAAATGTTGCAAGGGTTTGAAAAAGATGGAAGAATTTAATGGCTGCTGTTCCAAGAAAAGCCATTTCTCTCAGGGGAAGACAGGGAGCTAATTAACACCTTGCATGCTGATCAGGGAAACCCCAACCAGATTGGTAGATTATAATTTTTGGAAAGACTAAAACTGTAACTATGATGCATGTAGGAAGATAGGGAAAGGGCCCCCTACTCATGGTAATGAATTAGTGGGAGTAATAAAACTAACTAACCCTTAGGCTACCAGGACCCACGTTGTGAGCATTGGATATAAGGCCAGTTAAGACCTTTAACTGTCACCATCACAGACCTAGAAAAGGCTGGACCCCACTCTAAGAGAAGTTTCAGCATGAACAAAGGCCAGGAAAAGTATATCAAAAGAGATTATCGGGGCCCGGGAGATAGCATGGAGGTAAGGCGTTTGCCTTTCATGCAAAAGGTCATCGGTTCGAATCCTGGTGCCCCATGTGGTCCCCTGTGCCTGCCAGGAGTAATTTCTGAGCATGGAGCCAGGAGTAACCCCTGAGCACTGCCGGGTGTGACCCAAAAACCAAAAAAAAAAAAAAAAAAAGAAAAAGAAAAAGAAAAAAAAAGATTATCAACTGTCCCCAACTCTTCCACTTGACAACGATCCTAGAAAAGGACACTTTAAAGTCCCATGTGGGTGGGTAGGGAAAAACCCTTTAAAAACTATCTTGGAACAAAGAAGTCATGTATATATGCTCCCCATACCAACATGCCTAACACATGTGTTACTGCCTTGCACAAGTTGCCTGAGCACACGCCATTCACATCTCCCCTCTTGAGATGTGTACTTTCATACTTTAGTGTTGGGCTATGTAGTGGGGCTCTTTCTATTCTAGAGAGGCCTAATTCTTTCTCTTTCTCTTCCAAATAAAACCTGATTTTTACTTCATGGCTCCTCTATTCTTGAAGTAACTGCTGTGCTAAACCTCTGGTCCCAATGTTTAATAATGTTCTTTGATGAGTCCCATGAAATAACAAGTTTCTTTAAAAACATTTTAGAATTATTTTAACTTTAATGCTATTCATAAATACAAGTGTCATAGGAAGTAGGAATTTAAAAAAAGAAGGACTTAGGGGTTGGACAGGTGGCACAGCAGTAGGGAGTTTGCCTTGCTTGTGGCTGACCTAGGACAGACTCGGGTTCTATCTATCCCCTGGCATCCCATATGATCCCCCATGCCAGGAGTAATTTCTGAGCACAGAGCCAGAAGTAACCCCTGAGTGTCACAGGGTGTGACCCAACCCCCCCCCCAAAAAAAGACGGGAAAAAAGTCATAGGATGTTGACAGTGGAAGTTCCCCATAGCTTATGTAAGGTGAGAGGAGAAGGGTGATATCCTGGAATTGGAAATCTGCAAATTTCTCTCTGCCTACCTCTTTCACCCTAGGAACCACATTGGAGATTTAGGATTGGTGAATGTCTGCTATGAGCCCCTACACAGCAAAGATACTATCAGCCTCATGAGACAGCTGTCAAGTTGCACCTGATGCCCACTTGTTTTGCATAGCATGGGATTTGACCTTACTACTGATTTGTCAGAAAGCTGTGAACCTATGCTGGAGCAAAGAATTTCTCTTTGAAGAAAAGTCAATCCTAATCTTATTCAGACTCTTTGGGTTCATCACCTTTCTCTCACAGAGAAGAATTTCATGAGAAGACTAATAGTGAACTGTGACAAGGTTATTTGGGAAATAAAGAGAGGACAAAGTGGATAGTTATTATCTGAACACAGGATTCTCCAGAGCAAAAAGAACTGTTACACACTCCAACATTAAAATATGAATGGGTCAGAGCAATAGTATAGAAGGTAGGGCATTTGCCTTGCATACTGCTAAACCGGTTTGATTCCGGCATCCAAAATGGTCCCCTAGCACTGCCAGGAGTAATTTCTGAGTGCAGAGTCAGGAGTAATTCCTGAGTATCACTGGGTGTAGCCCAAAAACAAAAAGTATGAAAGCATGAAAATACAAAAGACTATATATCAAGAAGAGAGATGCAAGTAGCTTGGGCCAGGGTACCATGTACAGAGGCAGCATGGACACCAGTGTTATGCATGCTTTTTTTGATTCAGATGTTAGCATATACAGTTTCACAAACTACACCCCTGGTCCATTGTAGGTGTTCACCAAGTGACATAATTTGGAGCAGTTTGTGGTTTTCTTTTAATATTTTCTCTTGTGCCTTTGTTCCAGTATGAAGTCTCTATTCCCAGTCACCTCTCCTCTTAGGAAACCCTCTTATACTTTGGCCTAGAACCCTATATTTCAATGGCTTTCCAGGCTGATAAAATGGGTCTTTTGTGTCAATGGCCTCCAAGACAGATACAGCTTTTAGGTGCAATTTTCCCAATATGCATTACTAGGGTTCTCCTATCTTTCTGCTTACAACAACATGATGGTTAGAACAATGGTTCTACTATTTGCCAATTGGGGGACCTATTTTGCCTCTCCATGCCTCCATTTTTGCATTTCTCAAATGGATTCTTTGAGGGAGGAGATGAAGTAGGTTTGAGGACTAAGTGAGAAAATAACCATACAATGTAATTAGAAGATGTCTGACACATACTAAATACCTAGTAGGCACAAGGCTTTATGGAAGAGGAGGAGTCAGGCAACAGATAAGACACCCAAGAACAGGCCCAGTAAATTCCAGATATGTAGAAGGAAATGAATCCTCAGAGGAAAAAGCAAGGTTCCCCTACTCGTGACATCAGGCTGGGAACCTCTGCGAATCCACGCCTGCCTAGGGTGGCCAACTACGGAGAACTGTGAGTTTGTCTTCTCTTTGCGTTTATCTTTCCTATGCTGTCCTCTGAACTAGCGGGAGTGAGCCATCTTGGCTCAAAAAAAAAAAAAACGAACTCGCTCTCCCAGAGTTCCATTGCAAGGCAGGAAAGCCCAGGAGCATGCCATTACAATGAAAACTGGCTATACTCAAGTACTGTGAAAAAGCAAGGTTCCCCTACTCGTGACATCAGGCTGGGAACCTCTGCGAATCCACA
>PVKC010052113.1:0-10308 GCA_004027635.1 Crocidura indochinensis | reverse complement strand
AAGGAAGGAAGGAAGGAAGGAAGGAAGGAAGGAAGGAAGGAAGGAAGGAAGGAAGGAAGATGGAAGGAAGGAAGGAAGAAGGGAAGAGAGGGAGGGAGGGAAGAGGGAAGTAGAGGGAGGGAGGAAGGAAGGAAGGAAAGGAGAGAGGGAGGAAGGGAGGGAAAAAGGGAGGGAGGAAGGGAGGGAGTGAGGGAGGAAGAAAGAGAGGGAGAAAGGAAAGAAGGAAGGGATGAAGGGAGGGAACGAGGAAGGAGAGAAGGAAGGAAGGAGGGAAGGGAGAGAGGGAGGTGAAAGGGAAGGAGGAAGAGAGAAAGGAAGGGAGGGAGGAAATGAGGAAGGAAGGAAGGAGAGAGAGGAAGGAATGGAGGGAGGAAGAGGAGGGAAGGAGGGAGGAAGGGAAAAGGAAGGAATGAAGGAGGAAGGGATGAAGGAAGAAGGGTAGGAGGAAGGGAGAAAGGAAGGAAGGAAGGAAGGAAGGAAGGGAAGGAGGGAGGGAGAGAGGGAAAGAGGAAGAAAGGGAGGAAGGTAATGAAAAAATGATAGCTAAGAAGTGAAAAAAAGGGGAGGGACTGAGAGATAATATGGAGGTAAGGCGTATGCCTTTCACGCAGAAGTTTATCGCTTTGAATGCCGGTGTTCCATTTGGTCCCCTGGCATGCTGGGAGCGATTTCTGAGCATGGAGCCGGGAGTGACCCCCCTGAGCACTGCCGGGTGGGACCCAAAAAAAAAAAAAGAGACAAGAAACACAAAATAATCCTTTTTTTTCTTTTCTTGCTTATTACTACTTTATATCTCTCTTCTCTTATCTAGTTTTAGTCGACTTCCTTATCTTGGTGTAGATATTTAAGTAGTTGTTCACTTTTTTATTCATATATTTACTTTTTCTGTCTTTTTTTCTCTTCTTCCTTTTTGCGCTGTCATGTTTTTATCTCAAGACCATGGCAACTATTTGGTGCATATCTATATTGCTGTAGTGCTCACTGGATATCCTATTTGATACGTATATGTGAAATGTTGTGGTGATCCACCTTCTTTTTTTCCTTTTGTCTCTCAAACCGAGGATGAGAGCCTCTAGAAGGACTCTGCCCATTATTGGCGTAGTTAATTTCCCCCCATCCTATTATCTTACTCTTCCCCAAACAAAACCACGTAACTCGAACTATATAGTCCCGCTTCCCAATTAGAGGAAGAAATAATGGAGGCACCAAGACCAAACAGCTATAAGATCACTAAATAATAAACTAGACACAGAGGGGATCACTCAAATCTAGAAGCCCCTGCGGAGAGGGTGGAAGATAGGGGAGGCAGGGGGGAAATGGAGGTGGAGGGAGGACAACTCGGTGATGGGAATTCCCCTGATTCAGTGTTAACATGTACCTGGAACATTACTGTGAACGATATTTTAACCACTATGATTAAAATAAAAAAATTATAAAAAAAAAGAAAAGAAAAGAATATGTGCAGGCCACACAAAAAAAAGAAGTGAAAAGAAAGAAAAGAAAAATGTGTGAGAAGTAGACTGGAGGAGAAAGAGGGAAGAAGTGAGGGAGATAAAAGGAAATCAGGGAAAAGAGAGTAGGAGAGGTAAGAGGAGAAAAAACGGGGAGGAGTGTGACCTAGAAGGGGAACTACACCAGGTCTCTAAGAACACACATGCCTACCTCAAGTCAAATCCCAACTCCAACTAGTTGTTTAATACCAATCAACTTATTCAACTTCTTCCTAATTTCTTCATTAGTAATTTATAATTATAGTCGTATCTCCCTGCAAAGTCTGTGGTGCATCTTAAATATGTATAAAATATATTTTCACAATCATGCTGCACACATGATATTGTAATCATTGTAATCACTATTTTGCCACTTCTTAGTCAGAATAGCCTTTATGAAATGAAGATTATATTAGTTAAGGAGTAGTTCTAAAGTGAAAAGGTACAGTTTGTTGTTTCTAGGGCCTTGGGAGACTGCAAATAGGAATAGCACATCCATTGGCAATCATCTTCAGTGTGACAGTGCTCGAGTACAACTGCAACTCCAGAAATGCCTTCTCAGCATCTTTAGTGGACTTACAGTCAGCCTGTTCTCACCCCTTAGCTGTTTCTGTGTCTGGGTGGTTACACCCCAGCTAAATGAATTTCCCAAGCACCCATCAATCGGATTGGTTAGAATGAAGATCAATCAGCTCTCCTCTTACAAGAATCCTCTGATAGTATATAGACAGGTGCCCTCTTTCTTCAGTATTCCTATAACATTACTATTGCCCAAATACATCCCAATCTCAATAAGTCTTTTCAGATTGAATGAAACTTTTCCTAGAATGTGACACATTGATTTAAATTTCCTAGAATTGTGACACACTGATTTAAATGTTTATTGTAAATTCTTTCTCAGGGGAGGTTTTGGGAAAATATGGGATAAGAAATAAAATTCATCTTTTAAAAAAAGAAGAGGTTCAGAAGAGGACTGAAGGGTTTTAGCCAGGTGGTCAGGCTTTGAAATCAGAGAAAATGAAATTTCATTCCAGACGCACCCCATTGCCAAGGCGGCCCTCAGTAACCTCTGAAGCTCAATGTCCTCATTTAGAAAAGGGAGATAATTATGACCCTGCCTCTCCTTAGGGCTCTTTTAAGAATTCAAAGAAATGATTATATTTGCAATATAATTCAAAGAAAATGTTTATCACTTTGGATTCCCCCTCACAGCTAGTGGAGAGAAGGAGCGAGCAAGCAAGAGAAGAGAGAGAGAGAAATTGAGAAACAGACAGACAGATAGACAGAGACAAAGACAGAAAGAGACAGAGTGAGAGAGAGAAAAAATTGTCTGCCAAAGAGGCAGGCAGGGGAGAGGACAGAGGGGAGGGTAAAGGAAAACTAAGGACATTAGTAACAGGAAATGTGCACTGGTGAAGTGTGTTGTCTGATTATATGTCACTGGAACTCAGTCATGAACAACTTTGAAACTATGGGGCAGAAAAACAACTTATTATGAACACCTTGTAAACCACAGTGTTTAAAAAAATAATCTTGTAAAAGAAAATATACAAACAGATCTAGAGGTTTTTAGAATTTTATTTTTGTAAATAAGAAGCAGCAAGTAGAAGTTTTCTGTATTGATGAATAAATCCAGCCTGAGGAAATCAAGCCACTGTCCTCTAACTACACTAGGAAAGAGTTCAGCTCTCTCTGCCCATAAGAGAAGTTGCCTAGAGTCTGTTTCTATCACCTTAGGGTTACCTTCCTAAAACATGGTTTTTCCCAGACTGAGGTTCATTTAAAATCAGTGTGAGGGTAGATGGGACTTGTCTTTGGCTCTTCAGTCTGACGTCACTTCCTGAGCCTTTAAGTATTCTTCAGGAATCTGGATATAGCTGATGTCTATTTGCCTCAGTAATCCCCCATCATCTCTGAGGCCATCCTTGAAGCCTGGAGCTAAGTCATGAAAGGAGGGAACAAGATGGAATTATCATGGCTCTTGAGTAGCTCTTTTGGCTTTAACACTTTATAACCATTGATGGGTCACGCTTTTTATCATTCAAGAGCAGAAAATGCACCCACAGTTTTTATAGTAGCTTTTCTAAGTAGCTTAAATTTAATTCGTTAGTTATTTTGTTATTTTGGTTTTGGGGTCACACCCAGCAGGGCTCAGGGGTTAGTCCTGGCTCTACACTCAGAAATCGTTCCTGGCAGCCTCCAGGGACCATATGGGATGCAGGGATTCAAACCGCTGTCCTTTTGCATGCAAGGCAAATGCCCTACCTCCATGCTATTTTTCTGACCCCTAAGTAGCTTAAATTTTAAAAGAAAGGATGAGTTTCACACTCTGGGCACTCCAAGATTGGGAGAGAAAGAAGGAGCGGAATCAAATTAACAAAGCTTTCTCCTTATGATAAAATAATATGTCCACTTTATATGGTATTCAAAGTGTGCCTGCAGCATTTAATTCTCACAATAACTACTATATGGCTCTTGGTAGACTTTTCCCTACTTTACAGTTGAAGAAACATGGGGACAGAGAGACAGTATTTATCTGAGATTACACACGCTATATTAAAAGATAGATTTTCTCTTCCAAGAGTTTATCAGCGTGGCCATTGTATAAAACCAAAGTGACAGAAAAAAATTTCATTGATCCCTATGTTCCAAAAACTGCACTAAATGCCTGTTTCACATAGATTATTTTATTGAATCCTCACTGTAACCCAATATATATCACCTGAATTCCCATTTCACAGAGAAATTTACTGGAGTTTGGATACATTGAGAGATTTGTTCACAATCTCAGGGGTCTACTTGGTTAAAGTCTACAAAGAGGAGCACTGTTCAACTGAAAGAACCCCTTTCCCATCCTAAAACACTTAGGCATGAGTCTTGGATTGTTGTAATATGTAGCTGGA
The DNA here is from genome assembly GCA_004027635.1 of Crocidura indochinensis. Taxonomy (NCBI): domain Eukaryota; kingdom Metazoa; phylum Chordata; class Mammalia; order Eulipotyphla; family Soricidae; genus Crocidura; species Crocidura indochinensis. The sequence goes on along the minus strand of PVKC010052113.1, from coordinate 5,915 downwards.
AGAACCATTCTAGCAGTACTGAATTCCTGTACCTCCATCTTTATTGATGGAAATCCACAACACACAGCCAACAAAACTATCAATTTGAGGAGACAGAATTTCCTGGTGTGGTTTTTTGATGGTTCTTTTTTATTTAATACACTATTTTAGTGAAAGTGCAGACTGTTTATCCCACATCAGACCCTGGTTAGATTTTAACTAATTAGCACCAGCTATGAGCAACATTAGCTAATGAGATGTGCTTGTGCTGAGGTGGAGGAGATGCCATTATTCCCCAGAACCACCACAGCCCTGCCTGCTGCCTCTGGTCACCCAAAACATCCCTGAGTCTTTCCTGTAAGTAAGTTGATCCAGTTTTCCTATGGCCAAAAAAATGTAAGCAATGCCTAGATGTCTATACTTTTAATAATTGGAGTTTTCATTTTTTTCTTTCCTTTCATTTTTTTCTCATTGCAACTGGCCACAGCCCTACTTTAGTCATGCTCGAAAGCTTCCTGTGGTTTCCACAAAAGTGGTGAATTAATGGTATTGTTGGTTTGGGGGTGAGAGATAGTTGGGGGAGGAAACAATGAAGTGGTCTGTCATTTGTTCTGAAGTGGTGGCCACAATTTACATTGATTCTGAAAAGAGCAAAATTTAATGTAAGGAAATCAGTGGGAGCCTTACTAGGATGTTATAGTCTGAGGTTCACACGCCCCCCACCCCCGGAAATTTGTTCTGCAAAAAAGAATGGCTGTCCCTGCAAGATGGCAGATAGCATCTTTATTGTGTATGAATGTGTTCACTGGCTCTGAATCCAAGAAGGTTGATCAAAGACCATCCCTGCAGGGAATGTGAAAGTAGACCCAGCCTACTCTGTAGCTACACATAGGAAGAGACAGTGGATTCAAAGATTCTGTAGAATCATGGCTGGTTCATCTGATACTTTGCAATAATCTGTAAAGGGGATCCCTTCCTCTGAATGGGTTATTATGATGGGGAAAGGATTATGACCTAAAAGTTACTCATTACTCAAGACTCTGGTTAATGCTCTTGAGAAGAACACAGAATGCTTGTGTTATATGTGGACCAGTTGTAGGAACAATAATAAAAATATTTTATAGAAAAGTTATCCACTGCAGTAGGCATAGAAAGAAATATCTGACACGTGCAGGAAAGGGAGAAATCCAGATTGGTTAGTTCTACTGGAAAGACTTGACTACATGGAGTTAAGTCAGGCTTCTAACTGGCCAGATAAGCGAAGGAGAGATCATCCTTCTAAAGAGAGAAGGGCTTTGCATAAGAAAGCTAGACAGGCAGAGAACTGGCTTCTTTTTCCTGGAGGAAAGAGGAAAAAAAGGAAAGAGCAAGTTTCCATACTTCTTTGAGCCCTTAACTCTTAGGAGTCTTCATTTAAAGTATGTCCTCTGATTCCTCTATTCCATTAATCTGCCTTGCTTCTGTGAATCCCTTTAATAAAGGATGAGCAGATTGATTGCTTGAGGAAGCCTGTTCCAACTCTGTTGGTGCTAAACCACATCAGTAGCAAATAAATCATTCCAGTCTCCATAGTTACTAACCCAAATCGTGTCATAAGCTTCAGACATATAATAAAAATAAAGATATTTGAGGCTACATAAACATCTGATTTCTTCTAAACCTCCACACAGCAACTTGGCCCTTTCGGCAAAGCGACTCAGAGCTGATTTTCTATGATGATTCTTTTTACTCTATATGTAATTGGTACTAAGGGAAATAATTTAAAGAAAGAGACATCAATGTATGTATTCATAATCAGGAGATAAATAGAAATGAGAGTGATATAAATATAGCAATGAGTCATTTATTTGCCACCAGCCTATATAATAAATTTTCAAATGAGATTTTATTTGCAGACCTCAGCTCTAGTTAGAAAACTGACAGATGAAAACATAACAGGTTGCCAGACTATTTATATGTTTATTTGTCCTGGTTCAATACAAATAATGTAGCAGTTATGGAAACAAAAGAGCTTGGCCAATATCTTCTTTTTTATTCAGGAATATTTCCCACAATAACTCAGGACAGAATTTATCACTTTGCCGGGTCCTCTTTCAAACAAACAAACAAACAAACAAAAATCTCTTTATATCTTTATTTTTTTGCTTTCTGATATACTGACACTTATGGTACTATGCTTCTCTTCCCAAAAAGCATGGAATGTCAAATAATTTCCAGTTATTTAAGAAGCAGTGGGGGAAAAAGTTTAAAGGTCTGGAGCACAAGCTTTATATTCTAGAGTCCCAATTTTAATCTCAGGTATAATGAATTTCTGGAACACACCAGGAGCTTCTCCTGAGCACTAAGTCAGGAGTAGCTCCTGAACACTATCAAGTATAGCATCAAAACATCAAAGTAATTGAAAGAGTAAGTTCTCATCCAAGTTCGTTGAATGTTAAAAGTGAAGTTTTGAGTTAAGTCTGAGAAACTTTCGTTTTCTTGTTTATAAAAATAAGAGCAATATACATGATCTATCTCACAAGGCCATTGTAAACATCAAGTTAAATACTTAAAATGAGGGTATTTGGGGCCCGGGAGACAGCATGGAGGTAAGGCGTTTGCCTTTCATGCAAAAGGTCATCGGTTCAAATCCCGGTGCCTCATATGGTCCCCCGTGCCTGCCAGGAGCAATTTCTGAGCATGGAGCCAGGAGTAACCCCTGAGCACTGCCGGGTGTGACCCCCCCCCAAAAAAAAACAAAAAAATAAATAAATAAATAAAATGAGGGTATTTCTCTAATTAAAGACATCGTCATATTTACATGAAAACTCTGGTAGGGGTTGTATCTACTAAACTAAATTTAAATGTCCATTTCCTCATCTGGAAACTTCCCTTTAGTGGTTTTCTCTTTTATTTCTTTCTTTCTGTTGTTTTTATTTTTTAATAATATCTTTATTTAAGCACCTTGATTTCAGACATGATTGTAGTTGAGTTTCAGTCATGTAAAGAACATCCCCTTTCACCAATGCAACATTCCCATCACCAATGCCCCCAACCTCCCTCCTCCCCTCCACCCCTCCTGTATTTGAGACAGGCATTCTATTTCTCTCACTCATTAATGTGGTGCTCAGAATAACATCCCAAAATTGGTATAAAAAATTAAAACCGGGACCAGAGAGATAGCATGGAGGTAAAGCATTTGCCTTTCACGCAGAAGGTCATTGGTTCAAATTCCAGCATCCCATATGGTCCCCCAAGCCTGCCAGGAGTGATTTCTGAGCATAGAGCCAGGAGTAACCCCTGAACACTGCCGGGTGTGATCCAAAAACCAAATAAATAAATAAATAATAAAACCAAAGAAGGGGAAATTCTTCAACTATCTCCAAAATTGAACACTGGACTATAACACTTCAATAAACGACTGCCTCAATCATAGTAGTGCTCCTAACAGCCTCTGCAGATTTTTTCCTAAGACATTAAGTATGACCTGATACACCTATATCTCTTTATCTCATGATCTACTGTCAGTTGAGTTGATACTTACCTTAATGTTTGGGTTGACATCAATTAATAGTGTCATGTATATGTCCACTTATGTCTATTTAGAGAAAAATTGATTTATCTCTATTGAATTGAATGTAAATACAAGCATTTACCTTGTAAATGCAAGCATGCTGTCAAGAACTAAAATGATGCCCCATTATTCTCAATGACTTTAACTGACCTTTGTTTGAATGGAAGTTTCCATAGCTGTGTGTGACAGAAAGGCTTCTCAGAAGTCCCAAAATGTTCAGTAAACAAAAAACACTTGGAAAAAGATTTAGGTACTGCAGAAGGAAATCGGCCTAACCAAGCTTTCATAACTAGCATGCCTGTGGTGAGGAAAGACTGTTTTAATAAGATTTTATTATCAATGTGATTGATCTCGTGAAATATTTTTAGCATTTATGGATATTTCATTTCTACAAAATTGCAGACATAATTGCAGTTCCAACATTTTAAAGAATTTTTCTAGGTTCTGAGCATTTAACATTTTTATTAAAGTTTTCTTTCAATACAACCACACTTACAGAGTCACGTTATTCATTATGTAAAACAGGACTGATGAGACATTTTCCAAAGGAGAGGCTAATTACTGAGTCTGGATGTAAAGTATTGATGGGAAGAAATGTCAAAAGGGCTACATACCCCTTTGCCCCTAGAAAGGGAATTAATTAAAAGAGGGCAAGCCATTGAAACTAGACACACTCTTCTCAACAGATTAAGTTGGAATCCTTTAGTTGCAAGTGACACAAACTAATTGCTAAGCACCTTAAGCAAAAACAAAAAAAAGTTTAATAACATCAAGAAAATGAAAGATCCATTAGTTTCAGCAGTTCTACTTCTAAATATAGTCTCAATTGTGTATGATGAAGAGGGTACTGACAGCACCTAGAATGGCAAGAACCATGAGATAACCTAGATGCCCTCATTATAAGCAGATTCAGTAAATTCTAGAAAGGAAAGTGTTTGGAATTTGAACAACAGTATTAGGTAAAAACTTTCCAATTGAATATGAAACTATCTGTTTATTTTTATTATCTTTGTGATGGAATAAATTACTTGAAAACACCTCTGAGGTTCATATATTGAAGGGTTCTGCCTATATTTTCTACAGAGTGTTTTATAGATTCTGGTCCAATCTCAAGGTCTTTGATTCACTCTGAATTAACTCCTGTGTATAGTGTTAAGTAGGGATCTAATTCCTTTTCTTCATCATCTTCTTTGTCTTTTTTTGCATGTGGCTATCTAAATACATTTTAGAAGTGCCCATGTCAGAATAAGAAAGGGGATAGATAATAAAGAAATATTTATTTATTTTTATTAATAATTTTTATTTTGACCAAAGTGGATTACAAATCTTTCACAGCAATATTTTAGGTACATAGCAACATTGAATCAGGAATTTCCACCACCAATGTTGTCCTGCCTCCACCCCTGTTCCCAGCATGCATCCCATATCGCCCCTCCTTTGCCCCACCCCGGACTATTAGTATAAGTGGTCCCTTCTGTGTCTAGCTTGTTGTAGATAGGGTATCTATTCTGTTGTAGTTGGCTTTGGATTTAGTGTTTAAGTCTGATCATTTTTTATTTCTACTCAATATTCATATGACTGTTTGGTTTTGGTGCCCACCATTATTTCCCTCACAATTTGTGAGGCAGAACAAGATGGTTCAAATTATGTGATTCTGTTTGAAGGTAAGAGGAAAAAAAGAAAAGAAAAAGAAAAAAGGTGGGCAAAAATTCAAATAAACAAAAATAGTCAGGAGGAGTCCTGTAGCTCCACTCCTGGGTACAGGTAACTACCTGAGCCCTGCCCATTCCTGGGCGGGGCTTTGGGAACTGGATATTACGTTTACCTGCAAGACCCTGCCCATTTCCTGGGAGGGGTCTTGGAAGGGTATATAGGATTGAGGTCTTTGGCCTTTGGAGTCTCTTTTTGCTTCTTTTGGATCCTTGCCAGGATGTAGGTCAGAAGTGACATGGATAAAAGAAGATGCAGGGCTAGCTTAAATGGTAGCAGCCACATCTGATGGCTAGGGCTGAATAAAGATGTTATCTCTCATGAAGTCTGCCTGTGAGTGAGATTTCTACCTGCCGCTCTCATGAACCTCCAGACCTGCTGGTTAGTGGGGGTTACAGCCACATGGCCTAAGTTCATCCTAAGGCCTGATTTACTTCAGAGTCCTTCTAGAGACTATAAAAATCAGTTTAAGAAAAGAAAGGAGGGCCTGGAGAGATTGCACAGTGGCATTTGCCTTGCAAGCAGCCGATCCAGGACCAAAGGTGGTTGGTTTGAATCCCGGTGTCCATATGGTCCCCCGTGCCTGCCAGGAGCTATTTCTGAGCAGACAGCCAAGAGTAACCCCTGAGCACTGCTGGGTGTGGCCCAAAAACCAAAAAAAAAAAAAAAAAAA
>PVKC010052112.1:0-10307 GCA_004027635.1 Crocidura indochinensis | reverse complement strand
TTTTTTTTTTTTTTTTTTTGGTTTTTGGGCCACACCCGGTGACGCTCAGGGGTTACTCTGGGCTATTCGCTCAGAAGTCGCTCCTGGCAGGCACAGGGGACCATATGGGGAACCGGGGGGATCGAACCGCGGTCCGTCCTAGGTTAGCACAGGCAACTTATCTCCAGCGCCACCACCCGACCCCCAATGTCTGAGAACTCAAGCCTATTCCACTGATCTCAAGGTCTGTCTTTATTCCAGTACCATGCTGTTTTGATAACTATGCTCTGTAGTACTTGGGGAAAGCAATACCTCCCATTTTCCTTTTCCCTAGGAGTGCTTTAGATATTCGAGGGCGTTTCTTTTAAAAATTTCACAGATATAAAAATCAATGCTTTTTCTTCATTTTTACGATCAGTTCAGAAGAATTCTATGACTTACAACTAGTATTTTTCCTGTGTCTCTTCGAATTTCAATTTTGGTTTCATATTGCTCCTGCTCTGTGCTCTTAGTAAAGTTATATCAGCATCAAATCTTCATTTTATTATGCAATCAGTAAAGAGATAACACTAAAATCAGATTGTGAAAATAAATTGATGATGTGGAATTTATAGTTGTGTGTAAACAAGTTAAGCTGTAAATAATTTTAATAGTTATCTATTATTTTATCTTTGCTGAGATCATATGCTTCTAGTGCTAAATTCAATAATGATAAAAGTATTTTGAAGCTTATGTGTTGTCTTCTCTTCCACTGCGAGCAACTTGATTTTATAATGAGGCACTCATTTCTAAAGTATTTAGAACTTAAATTCTATTTTTTCCCAACTTTGATAGCTATGAGAAAATGGGAAAGTCATTTAAATTCTCTAAATTTCAGTTTTCTGATGTCAGAGAAAATTTTGAAACTTAAATGCTATGAATTCACTAGTTAATAACAAGTAAGTGCATCTCTCCTGTCATGTACTGTACAATTCCTAATATTTTTGTTTAATTTATCAATTGCTTAAAAGTGTTTACTATAGGAAATCAAACACAAAATTAAAAAATATGTGACTTTTTGTCATTTTTTGTTGATTTCCTCAGGCAAGATAATTTACTTTAGATGATAAAATAGCCATGCAACATATAAAGTTTAAAGTTATTTTGATTTAAATTAGAGTATCACTTAATCAAAAGATAGAAAGAAAGGATAAAACATTACAAAAAGAAAAGAAGAGGACCAGAGATATAGCACACTGGTAGGGCGGTTGTCTTGCAGGATGAATGGTGGTTCAAATCGCAGCATCCCATATGGTCTTCTGAGCCTGCTGGAGTGATTTCTGAGTGCACAGTCAGGAGCGCTGTTGAGTGTGATAAAAAAACAAACAAAAAACTTAAACAAAAGAAAGAAAACCTGAATCATTAAAATACATTGAGGAATAAAACAAATATAGATTTTTATGACATTAAAGCTAGAGCTATCTATAACAATCTGAAACCATTGGCAAAGTAGACTAAAAAAATAAACAAAACAAAACAACAATTCAACAAATGCACATTATAGAACCAAAAATATCATTGGAATAACAGGAGAAAAATTGTTTTCACTTCCATCGAAATATGATCATATTTGAACTGAAGCAAATACTCATGATCTAAGAATGGTGGATAGGTTTAATTCTAATTCTTTTTTTGGGGGGGGGCACACCTGGTGACGCTCAGGGGTTACTCCTGGCTATTCGCTCAGAAGTCGCTCCTGGCAGGCACCGGGGACCATATGGGGAACTGGGGGATTGAACCGCGGTCCGTCCTATTTTAGCGAAGGCAAGGCAGGCACCTTACCTCCAGTGCCACCACCCTGGCCCGAATTCTTTGTATTCTTTTTAGCAACATATCCCAGTTTGTTTTCTACACTTTTAAAAGTTTCTTTGTCAGGGCCGGAAAGATAGCACAGCGGTGTTTGTCTTGCAAGCAGTCGATCAAGGATCTAAGGAGGTTGGTTCGAATCCCAGTGTCCCATATGGTCCTCCATGCCTGCCAGGAGCAACTTCTGAGCAGATAACCAGGAGTAACCCCTGAGCACCCCTGGGTGTGGCCCAAAAACCCCCAAAAAAATTCTTTGTCTATACAAATTTATTTTATAAACAGATATCCATATACTATATCTCACCCTTCCACAGTTCTAACGTTTGAAGCCAGGGACTTGCCTAATCAGAGTAAGTCTGCAACCATTAAGTCATATCCCTAGTCTATGAGTATAAAATATAAAAGTCTGAGGAGCAGAGATTCTTGGGGCTATGCCACACTGCAAATTTGGATTGGTTTTAGTTTTTCCTCACAATTGAGTTCAGTTGTTTCTCACTTTCATTTTATTTTGATATCCATCTGTCAAATCTTTCCTTGACACATTATTTGACTATGCAGATTCCAATATTATTTGGGAGAATCCACATATTTATAATAAAGTGTTAAAATTAAAATACAGCAGAAAATCTTAAATTTAAAAAGGCAGAATTTAGAAGTTTGCTAAATTACTCTGATATTCATAAATAATTATAGTGTGCATAGTGGTTACAAAGTACTTTTGTAATATGTGCATATTATTTTACCTTCTAAACATTAAATATAAAAATAGACACACTGCCTGTCATCTTGTTTAAAGAACTTGTGCTACAACTCCAAAATTATTTGTTAAGCTGAACTCTAAAGGGTAAAGATTGTTCTAAACTTCAGTGAAAGCTGACTGCACATTTCTCTAAGTTTAGAATTGTTGATACATATGCCCAAATAAATAATGTCATTTGGCAGGTTTATTTTTATTCCAAAGATATTTCTGTTGCTCACAATATTATTAAAATATTTTCTCATTTTTGAGAAATATTTGTCATTTGCATGTGGATTTATATTAAGATTAGACAATTATTAGACAAGATTATTCATTCTCTGAATAACACAAAAAATTATAGTATTATAGTGAGTTGTACTATAGTGAGATTATAGGAGTATTTATATAGTGAGTAGTTAATGATTTCCATAAATCATTAACGTAATATAACATAACATAATAACATAAAAATTAGGGGGGGCTTTTTGGACCACACCCAGTGATGCTTAGAGATTACTTCTGGCTATACACACAGAAACCACTCTTGTCTTGAGGGATCATATAGGACGCCAGGGGATTGAACCAAGGTCTGTCCTAGGTCACCCACGTGCAAGGCAAACACCCTACTGCTGCACTACCACTCTGGATCTTTTTTAACACAAATTTTGATTTGCAACTATAAAGAAACATACAGGCGGGGCTTTAGTGGGGAGGTGGGAGATTTGGGACATTGGTGATAGGAACGGTGCATTGGTGATGGGTGGTGTTCTTTACATGACTGAAATCCAAACACAATTATGTATGTAATCAAGGTGTTTAAATAATATATATATATATATATATATATATATAAAGAAACCTTTTTCTAGGTCTCTTTATCTCTTTACTTGAATATTAACCTAGATAATAGCATTTTTTAAAATAGTATATGTTTAAGGAAGGTGTTTATTTGGCAATATCCAAAATTTGGTTGGATATTGAAATTATTTTATTATTAAAAAAAACAATGTGAATGTTCATCTGTATTGTGAGATTATTTGACACTTAAAGACTTTTCTCAGTTGTCACAATAAAATGCTGTAGAGTTCCATCATTACAAAAATATAAAATCATTCTTTTAATAATTTAACCAAGATATATGGAAGAAAGATAAGAGTTTTATTATTATTGTACACTTAGACCTGGACTAAGCAGCAAGATAATTTAAGATAGGTGTTAGGCTATGAAAGATGTAATATTTACTATGCCATGTTAACACTTTAAAAGAAAATGTAGATGAAATACATTTTATATCCAATCCAGTCATTTTTTATTTAATATATGTAAGAAGAATGTACCATGTAATTGACATAGTTTATTGTAATATATTTGTTTCTAGATAGGTGACAGCAATATTACACCCCCCAAAACATTTTGAACTGAAGAAAAAAAGAAGAGAAAACAAAAAATGAGAAAGAATACAGTTGTTCATAGAGACCTTTGGATTGGTCCTTATTTTTGTTTTCTTATTAGATGTCTCTCAATTTGTTCATTTGGTTTACATGTTAAAATAGTGTTTCCCCATTGCCTCCACATCTGATTTTTCTCCTCCCTTTGAGGATGGGCTTTGTTTTTTCTTAAAAAAATGGCTGCTTTAGACCTGGAGGGGAGTCTGTTCTCTTGGCTTGTGGTTTCATGTATATTGCCTATGTAAGATTAATATCTTTATAATAATGCATCTTCAGATATGTATTCCTAAACATACAGATAGCCTCCCCCATCACTTTCTTTTTTCAAGTACCTTTTTTCCTCTTTTTTCTCAATTTATTTTTTTACTCAGTTTTATCTATATGTTTATATATATATATATATATATATATATATATATATATATATATATATATATATATATTTATCTCCATCCTCACCAGTTTTGGTGCTGCTTGGTACAAAAACCAAGAAAATGTCTTACCTGGGATAAAAGCTCAGACAACACCATAGATACTGTATGTGTAGCCTGTCATCCTTACCCGGAATAGCACCAGCAATACAAAAGGACACCATACATTTTTGCATAGGCACAGTAAATAAGGGGAAATCATAGTCTCAAACACAATATCTTATCTTCTAAGGATAAGAACTCACACTTTTTATACAAGGGTGCCTCCAATTCTGGACATATGTCATGTGGATGCAACTCAGTCTCCATAAGATTGGACAGTGTTAATTCATTCTCAAATCCCAGATCCCAGACATAAAACTGAAACAACTCCCTGCAAAGACACTAGGAACTAAGCTCCGTTGGGAGATATACTTGTGCCAGCATTAATATGACAACGAGGACAGCTAGAAAATGACAACTTGACCTAAGACCAGGAGGTCTTATCACATCACCTAACACTATGTGGAAATTAGAAGATATATCGTCCTTTAAACTATGAAAAATAAGAGCACTAACTACAGAAAACTGACTTTGACAATGGTGACTGGGCAGAACTTACCTTGAGACCATTAAGTAAAACCTTACCCTAGGTTATAGCTCAGGTCTCTTACAAAAATCAAGATTTCTTAGTACAGAGGCCCAATTCTGACAACAGAGACTGAGCAGAACCTTTGGAACCATAATTTCCTAGACTTCGGCTTAGGGAACGAGCAAAAACATGGAGCACATGATACAGAAAACTGAACACATGAACAATGTTGGAATAGAACTTCACCTTAAAGTCTCTATCCTAGGTCTGTCCTAGAACCTGCGCAACTACCAAGATTGCTTGCTACAGTAGCCTGATTTTCTCATCCACAACCAAGAGGAAAGGTTCCTGACACCACACACACACACACACAAAAAAAAACAAAAACAAAAACAAAAAAAAAAACAACAAAAAAACCCTGGAATATGGCAATGAGAAGGTATGGAGCCAGTGGTTGTTCCCATGACAATATGCTTCAAAAGTGGAGAAACTCTGAATCTCTTAGGCCACGGGAATTTCCTTCCTTCCAATAATTTCCTTCCTTCCAATATACTTACTGTGCCTATACAAAAAAAAAAAAAAAGTGGGGTAACACCAAACCCTGCCACTCCAGCATTTTTTCTGGTTTTGTTTTGTTTTGCTTGTTGTTTGTTTTTTGATATTATTTCCTTCTCTTTTTTCTTCCACTTTTTTCTTTCTTTTTCACTCTTGCGGATATTATTAGGTGATTATTTTGTCTTTTTTCTTCTTCTTTTTTTTTTTTTAGTAGTTGACACCAAATTTTTTCTTCTCTTTTCCTTAACCTTTTTTATCTCCATCAGAATAGCATAACTTGAATCATTCAGCCTCATAAATTCAGGGTGTGGGAGATGATGCCAAGACCAGTCATGTGAACATGTAGAGTAAATAAAAATGACCAGACTGGAACACCAAAAAGAATAGATACCCAACCTACAACAAGCTGTAAAGTGGAGACCAGTTACACTAGTTTCTGGGGGCTACAGGAGGGAGATATGTGAGACATGCTGGGAACAGGAGTGGAGAGTAGGACAACATTGGTGATGGGAATGCCCTTTATTCATTGTCACTATGTGCCGTAAATAATTTTGTATAATAAACTTCAGTCACAATAAAGATTAAAAAAAAAAGACTGCTTTGGAGGCCTGGAGGGGAAGCTGTCATTTTGGCTTGTGGTTTCATGTAGTGGAGTGACTGGCTTGTGGGTGAACAGCTGTGGTTTGAGTCCCTGGCCTGCTATTCCTTCCCAACTGTGTATGGATTATTTCCAGAATCTAGTGACAAGAAAATCTGTGAAAAATATTATATCTCCAATGAAGATTAAGTCATTGCCATTAGTCATTTTCAGAAGGTTTAATAACCTCTTGTTGCTACTGATCGTTTCATCACCTCAATTGTTTCTGAACATGAAGTGATTTCAGCTACACATTGGCATTTAAATTGTGTGTACCCATGACACTATTATTTTGTTTGTTTTGTGTCTCACCTGGTGGTGCTCAGGAGTTATCCTTGGTTCTGTGCTCAAGAATCGTTCTTGGCAGGCACTGGGGATCATATGGGATGCAGGGATTTGGAACCCATCTGTCCTGAATCAGCTGTATGCAAGGCAAATGCCCTATTGCTGTGCTATCTCTCTGACCCTGGATGACACTTTTAAACAAAATTGAAGTAGTTGTGAGGCTGCATTGTGTGGTCCAGAAATTCAAAGCTCTATTACTGATACTGTGGCTTTGTGGGGCATGAGTTTTGGCTGCCAGGTCTTCCAGAAGTAGAAGAAGGTGGGGTAGGATGCTCATACTCACTCATACTCACTCCCCATACTTCATGGTGATATCGGATTAAATACTCACTTACCTGGGGTTTGTTCCGATTGGTATCTCCGCAGATAGTTGTATAGTAGTGGTGAAGTAGGGCAATCAACAAAGCAGGGATTATGGATAATGAGTTTCATTAGAGTAGATATTTGACTTGCCTTCTCTTGACCTTTCAAGCTTGTTGCTGCATGGTCAGTGTACCCAGTGCTTTTTCACGGCTTGGTTTATATCTTTTTGATAACAGAGTGAGTCTATAGAGTTGACCAAGTGCAGATATGGAGACTGCCTTTGTGAGTTAGTCTAGTCTTCTTAATGTAGAATGCCAGATCTATCAAATAAAATATGAAACTTACAGTTAGACAAACTAAGTAAATAAAGAATACTGATTTGTAACGTAAGCATTTCTAAGTAATAATTTTAATTTTAAGAAAAATCATAAATCATACTATAGCAAGCTATAGTAACTTAAAACCTTGCAACTATTAGCAAACACTCTTTCTTTATCCCTAATCTCCTCATATATTGACCTGGACCAATAGTAAGCTGCATTACAATTATGAATTTGTTTCACATATATATTTAATATAGATGAGAGTAAAAATGTGGAGTTTAACTTTAACTTCTTTATTTACCATAAATTGTTCAGTTTCTTCATGCCAAGCTTATATCATTTTATTACTAATCTATATTTTTGCATGGGATCTTATACATATTTATGCATTAGTCAATTGATAAACATTTAAGATGTTACTATTTAGGGTCATTATGAAAAAAATCTAGCAGCAATATTTAGTACAGGCTTATATATGGGTAAAATTTATGGGTCTCAGAAAAGATATACGCTACTTTTTGAGGAACTGTCTTTCCAGAGATAATGCGCAATTTGAAATATTCTTAAATTTCTGGTGAAAATATAAATTACTCTACATCCATGCCAATACTTACCACCTTTTTCCATTAAAAAGTAAAGCTACATTAATAGGTAGAGCATAGCATTTTATTTTATTAGTTTGTTATGATTTATTCATCTTAATATTATCAATATGATGCTCATTCTCCTTCCTTTTATGTGCAATATATTTATATCCTTCTGTACAACTCTTGTAGAAAGCTTGTGTTTTGTATCATGCTTTACATAATGTCTGATAATATTGACATTTCAGTGAAAAATACTAGTGGGGGAAGTTTACAAGTCATTCATAGGAGATCCAAAGGCTACTTTATACATTTCATAATTCTTTGATTTGCAACATGTTAACTGTATCTAGCTATGCATTTTTTTCGGTTGACTTAATTTGGAGTTAGACTTCTTGAAATTAATACCAAGTTTTCTAGCCCTTTTACTCTATATGCTTGTTAAGTTAATTATACATTTTCTTCTTTCATTAAGGATGCCCCACATTTCCCCAAGGCACTGTATTTTTTGTCTTCTTCATATATTATTCCTTTTGTTATACCTTGTAATTAATTTATTCTTTTTGTATCTTTTCTCAAATATGTCATATATCTTTGAATTCAGAAATAGGGGAGCATGACCATTAAGTCATGTGATATGACTGTAGGATATGACACAGTAGACACACTTTTCTCAGATGCTTACAGCTAAATTCTATTGTATAGTTCAGTAATGATTTCAAAAGTATATAAACATTTTGACAAAAATGTTACCCAATTTTTCACTTTGTAATATAACTCATGTACAGAATTTTAATTTAGTCAATCTTTATAATGTTTACTTCATTAATATTTTCTACTTGATGAGAGCATGTCATCAAACCTATTTTAGTTATTTAAGACATGAATCCCTTGGTTCTTTGCATATATTTTAATACATACTTTAAATTTTCTGCTTTGCTTTTGTTTAGTATTTGTCTCCCCTCACATGCAAATTCTATTGATAAGTTTTTCCCTATATGTAGTCTAATTTTTATCGGCTTCTGGAGATTCGTGATTTTATTTTTCAAAATTTATCTTTTAAGATAATAAGTTATAATACTGTTTTCTTCTCCTGTTTGAATCTTGGTTTTATTGTTGAATTATGATTTGCCTACATATTAGCTTAGTGGTGATTACATTGTACAATTTATATTTCAATTGTGCATTTTGTTCTTTCATGGTTGTCCTCAGAACAAAGCACTCTGAATATGTATGTTTACCCTACCACTTTATATTTTTCTAAGTTACAGAATAGTTTAAGTTAGTTTCACTTATCATCAAAACTTCCCATAGATTTTTCTGTAACGATCAAATTCAGTAATTTGTCTACATAAATGCTAAGTCTCCTTTAGCTTTTTAATTCCCTGACACACTTATTTGAACAGGGACACTATTGCTTAGGTTTGAGCCAAAGACCTCACACATCCCTAGAATTTGCTTTACATGGTATATACACTTTCAGGGGTCTCAAATTCGCGGCCTGCGGCCGTTTGCAGCCCTCCATACAACATTTTGTGGCCCTGTCCTAGAGGAATCTTATTTTGTTTTGTTTTAGTTGTTTGGGCGACACCCCCCAATGTTCAAGGCTTACTACTGACTTTGACTCAAGGATCACCCCAACTTTGCCTCCTGCGGCCCCCAGGTAAATTGAGTTTGAGACCCCTGCAAGTTTAGTTCATTCCTTGTTCACTATTTTTTTTGTTTGTTTATTTGGGGACACTATAACAGTACTTAAAGATTACTACTGGCCTTTATGCTCAGGAATAACTCCTGGAAGGCTCAGAGGACCATATAGAATGATGGGCATCAAACCCTGGTCAGATTTGTGCTAGGCAAATGCCCTGCCCACTGCTCCAGCTCTCCTTGCTCCCTCTTATTTTCTACATGACCAATCACTTCATTTGTTGCTACTATAATGATACTATTTCCCTCAATGATGGTGGTGACGAAGAAGAAACTCTCCACTATTTACAATATTAATCTTCAACTTAAACTTCCTTATAATATGAGCTGAATAAAACCATTATCTATAAGTAAAGAAATATATGTTTCTCAGTTTGATCATATTTTCTCTTAGGAAGAAGTACTACAGCACTTTTCTGTGTTGGTAATGGAGAAATTGCTTCAGTTGTTTTTTGAGTGTTACTCTCCTACTCCTTAATATGTAATCTGATATTATTTCCTTCCTTCTCATAGTGTGGAATCGCTGACTTATGATTAGCAAATGTAAGAGATCAGAACCCCTTATTTTTTTTTTCTTGTCCTTTTATTTTTGGAGGAGTGCGTCACACTGGGCTGCGCTCAGGGGTTACTCCTGGCTCTGTGTTCAGAAATCGCTCCTGCCAGGCTCAGAGAACCATATGAGATGCTGGGATTTGAACCACAGCCCGTCCTTTGTCGGCTCGTGCAAGGCAAATGCCCTACCACTGTGGTATCTCTCCGGTCCCCAGAACTACTTATTTTAACTTGTAATTTCTTTTTTTGTTTTCTTTTTTTTTTTTTTTTTTTTTTTTTTTTTTTTTTTTT
>PVKC010052111.1:0-10319 GCA_004027635.1 Crocidura indochinensis | reverse complement strand
TTTTTTGGTTTTTGGGCCACACCCGGTGACGCTCAGGGGTTACTCCTGGCTATTCCCTCAGAAGTCGCTCCTGGCAAGCACGGGGGACCATATAGGGAACCGGGGGATCGAACTGAGGTCCATTCTAGGTTAGCGCAGGCAAGGCAGGCACCTTACCTCCAGCGCCACCACCCGGCCCCCGAAAAAGTACTTCTTAAATTATTTTATCTTTTTCTGAAAATTAAATTATCCTGTCTTTAATATTTTAGGAAAGAAGGCATTCCATAACCATAAAATTATTACTGATAGAAATTTAATAGGGCCTAGGACTGGAGTGGTGGCACTGAGCAGTAAGGTATCTGCCTTGCCAGCTCTAGCCTAGGATGGACCATGGTTCGATTCCTCTGGTGTCCCATATTGCCCCCAAGTACTTAAGTGTGTTTCAGATTTTAATGTGTATGTTTTGTTAACTTTTTTGCTAGTCAGTTCTCTTTTAATTACTTAATTAATTATATTTCTTGTTAGTTTTTGGGTCACACTCAGCAGTGCTCAGGGGTTACTCCTGGATATACACTCAGAAATCACTCCTGGCAGGTTCAGGGGACCATATTGGATGCCCAAGTCAGCTCGACTGCTGTGTTATTGTCCTGTCCCCTGCCAGTCGGTTCTTGCTCTTTGGGACCATCTTGGGTGACTTGAAATTCACTAATAGTTGATCTGAAGCTCCATGAGCATTTGTTTTGTTTTTGTTTTTGTTTTTTGAGTCACATCCAGCAGCACACAGGGGTTACTCCTGACTCTACGCTCAGAAATCATGCCTGGCAGGTTCAGGGGACCATATGGGATGCCAAGATTCAAACCACCAACTTTCTGCATGCAAGACAAATGCCCTACCTACATGCTATCTCTCCAGCCCCCTTCATGAGCGTTTGATACCTTTAGGGTCTTTCGAGTTCTCCTTGCCTTCCTTCAGTAACTTGAAGTCAAAATTTTCTGCATTTTTCTGTTGTGAAAGAGAAATCGTCCTTCTGCTATGTAGGAATTTCCAATGTCCAGCCCTTCAGGGGGTTCTCTTTAACCTTGGCTACAGAAAAATCTTCCTTTTTTTACCTGTCATGTCTCTTCTACATCTCTTCTAGTCTTTGGGTTTGCTTAACATTTTAATTGCCTACACTTAAATTTATTTTTCTAATTTTTCTTTTTTTCTTCTTCTTAAAATTAAATTAAAATTAAATCCTGTGAAATGTTATCAGTTCTACAGCAAATCATCATACCTTACGGATATTGTCCCAGTGTGGTGCCGGAGTGTTTGAATATTTTAACTCAAAATCCAAACATAGCTGGAAAAAACAGGTATGTTTATCAAAAGATCTTGCTTCTAGTTTTCTTGTTTAGGAGTGCATACATGCTTTTCTTAGAGATGCGATAATTTCTATACATTTTGTGCCAGGAAGGGTGTTGGGAGGAGACAGGAATGCCCACATTCTCACTCAAGGAAATCTTCATTGGGCACCTCACAGAGCACCCTCAGAGTCACTCCTAGTTCAGAATTGGTTTACAAGTGTCAATCAAATAGAGGGACTGGATCGCTTCCCTTACACACAGTCAACCTGGGTTCTACATACATAATCCCCTGAGTCCACTGGGAGTGATCCCGTTAGTGTAACTCTAGACTCTTTGTCTTGTTTTGGGGTCACACCTGACAGTGCTCAGGGCTTATTCCTGGCTCTGCACTCAGGAATTATTCCTGTTAGTGTTCAGGAGACCATATGGGATGCCAGAAATTGAACAGGGTTGGCCACATGCAAGGCAAGTGCCTTCCCTGCTTTACTATCTGCTCCAGGCCCTACTGTAGCATATTTGTCCCTTAGAGTCAATAGTATTTGATTGGACACATTTTCAGGGACCTTCCATGCTAGCCCACAGATATTCTTTCTTCTTTTTTTTTTTTAATTTTTAATTATGAGAACAAAGATGTAAAGAAAGAGGACAAGGTAAAGTTACAGTGGAAGGACAATCACCCCTAAACAGAATTCTCAGAACTCCTCTTGCTGATAGTGGTTACAAGTTAAGCGGCTTCGCTCCGCGGCCGTGCTTTTTGGGTGGGGGACCAGGAGAGGTTCCTTGTTGTTCAGAGCCGCTCGGTAGAGAAGAAGCAGAAAAGAGGTTGAGCGACTGGCTGGTGTTCTTTTTAAAGTCTCTGGGTGCCCAATCGCCCTGCTCGATTGGCCCCACGTGGGTCAGGTGGGGCCATCTTACCGAGTGCAGGAACCTGGAGGTTTCTTGTTCGGAGCCCGCTCGGTAGAGAAGAAGCAAGAAAGAGCGATATTCTTTCTTTTTTAAAGCTGAAAAATATTCTGCAATGACACAT
The DNA here is from genome assembly GCA_004027635.1 of Crocidura indochinensis. Taxonomy (NCBI): domain Eukaryota; kingdom Metazoa; phylum Chordata; class Mammalia; order Eulipotyphla; family Soricidae; genus Crocidura; species Crocidura indochinensis. Next base: position 7,969 of record PVKC010052111.1, on the reverse strand, counting down.
TTTGATTAATGATTCATTTGTTGATAAACTTTGAGTTTCTACCTTTTGAATGTGAATTATATTTTGTACTTAATATTGCTTTAAAGTTATTATTGTTCTGGTTTTTGGGCCATACCTGGATATGTATAGCGGTTACTCCTGGTGGTGTTTAGAGGACCATGTGGGATGCTAGACCATATGGATCAGCCATGTGCAAGGCAAATGCGCTATCTGCCGTACTACTGCTCAGGTCACTGCTTGAGTTTTGATTTACATTTTCCAAGCAGTAATACTAAACAATGTTTCACTCCAACCCCTCTGGGTTTTGATTTGTATTTTCCAAATAATAATATCGAACAATTTTTCATGTGCTACTATCTTTAAAGAAATGTATGTTCGGGACCCAGAGAGATAGCACAGTGGCGTTTGCCTTGCAAGCAGCTGTTCCAGTACCAAAGGTGGTTGGTTCGACACCCGGTGTCCCATATGGTCCCTTGTGCCTGCCGGAAGCTATTTCTGAGCAGAGAGCCAGGAGTAACCCCTGACCATGGCCAGGTGTGGCCCAAAAACAAAAAAAAAAAAAACAAAAAAAAAAAAAAGAAATGTATGTTCAGGGGACTGGGTGGGGAAAAAAAGAGAAATGTATGTTCAAATCCTTTGCAGAATTTTCTAAGTATAAATTTCTTTCTTTAAAGACCATGTATAACATAGTTGACATAGTTGATCATAATACATTTGTTTCCATGTAAGTGGGAGCAATTATTAAAAAGAAGACCAGGAAAAAAGTGACAGCAGCAAGAAAATTTGTGAAAATCATTGTACCTCACTTTCTTTAAACCATTTTCAGAAGGTTTAGTAAGTTCTTATTGATAATTTATTAATACTATTTGTTAATTTGATAATAAGTTGCTAGTTGATAATTATGCTACTTTTTTGTTTCTGAACATTAGGTGCCTTCAGATACACAGTGACATCTAAATTGGTGTATTTAGATGGTGAAATAAGAATAATTAAAAAAAATTGGAGTTGTGTGGCCTCAAATTCTAGGCCTGACACTGAGACTTTTGTAGGTGTGTTTTCAGCTTCCAGGGCTTCTGGAAGTAAGAGAAGGTTGGGGGTTAGGGAAGGAAGGTTGCCTCATTCACTCCAAAAGAGTTTTAGAATGTCAGCTCAAATACCAGCATATCTGGAGTTTCAATCAGACTGGTGTCTCTGTAGAGAACTGTTGAGTGGTAAAGCTGGATGATGGGTGCAGCAGGCTTGGCATCAGCAGGACAGGGATTTGGGCCCAACCTCTCCTCTCAAGATTGTCAGCTTTCAACTGCATGACTGGTATACCCATGATTTTTCACGGTTTGGCTTATATCTCTTTCAAGAGCACAGTATGGAGCTGGCTAGGTGCAAACATGGCAACTGTTTGCAATGGAATAATTTTAGGAAATGTTGTAAATTTAAATTATGTGTTAATGGGCCAAAAAAGCAGTATAAGGATTAAGGTGCTTCAGTTTCATGCTGTCAGCCCCAGTTCACTTCCCAGCATTGTGCCTCCCTCAGAGAAATCCCTGAGCACAAAGCCAGGAGTAAACCCTGAGCTCTACTAGGTTTGGTGAGCAAATGAGCAAAACACCAACTAAATTATGTGCTAATGCAATTAAATTTTCCAATTAATATATTTCTGAGGGACCAGAGAGATGACTAATGGACTAAGCAGATGCTTTGCATGTGGGAGGTTGATGTGTATGTAATCCACAGCTCCACATGTTCCCAAGCACCACAGGGAATGACCCCTAAGCACCACTGGGTTTGGCCCAAAATAATAACAACAATAATAACAACATCTTTTAGGAAAAGTATATAGTAGCAGGAGGAAAGAAAAATGTCCCAAAGGCTAACGGGGAGAACTGATTCCTCTTTTCCAGATAGAAGCCCAGATCATGAGAATAAGTTCCCCAAGTTGTCACTCTGTCTCCATCAAATGGCAGCAGCTGAACAAGGGTGCTCCGGAGCCACTGCAAGCTCCCGCCCAGGTGCAGGCCCTGTTCCCCAATGAGCGACTCCTGGTCTACGGTTTCATCCCTCACTGCACACAGGTGAGCAGGCGCAAAAGGGACTGTGGGGACTAGCGATGTGTGTACCAACATCTCTCTTCTCCTTCCTTCTTACCCATCAGAACATGTGACAAATTTACTCTTTCTGAGAACATAGTAGGTTTGATTTCTAATTGAGAGAGAGAGAGAGAGAGAAAGAGAGAGAGAGAGAGTTACTGAAAGGATGTGGTTAAACTAGGCTACCTAGAATGTGACTGGCCTGGCTTCCATCACAGGCATCTTATCTCGTCTCCCAACTCCTTCAGGCATGATCCCTGAGCCCAGATCCAGGTGTAAGTCCTTAGCACCCTCCCGGTGTGGCTGAACACACACACAAAAAATAAACAGGAGATTTGTTAACCTAACCAAGACCTAATGCATTCTCCACCCCCATTTCAGGCAAGTCTGTGTGCTTTAATCCAAGAGAAAGAATTTTCCACTATGGTATCAACGACTGAGCTGCAGAAGACAACGGGAACGGTAAGATTCATTTCTTCACTCTATGGGTGTGTTGTGGGGAAGTTACAATTTTCTGTTTTCATGATTAGCTCTATATGCTTACTTTCTCATGGTTGCTTTTCTATATTGACATCCCAGTACACCATATGATGTCCAGGATTGTGAACTGTAAACTTGAGGATATATTGTCACCTTGAAAGCAGGCTTCTGCTCATAAGGGTTCAAGAGTGCTATATGAAAGTTTTGCAGACCAGACTCCAGATGCTGTGTAGTTAATAATGTAGTCATCAGCTTCAAGTTTTGTGGGGCCGGAGAGATAGCATGGAGGTAGAGAATGGTGGTTCGAATCCCGGCATCCCATATGGTGTACCCCCCAGCCTGTCAGGAGCGATTAATGAGCGTAGAGCCAGGAGTAACCCTGAGCGCTACCGGGTATGACCCAAAAATTAAAAAAATTAAAAAAATAAAAGAAGAAGGAGGAGGAACAGTTTTGTATTTCTGCTGTCCTGTGTCCAGTGTCACACAGATTCCACACTGGACCCTGTGTGCTTTATCCCCAAGGTCTATGTTGGTCTCTTGCTGGCCAATTGTGAATGTTGAGGCTCACTACTGCTCTCTTTCACTATCTCTCTCTCTCTCTCTTTGTCTCTCTCTCTCTCTCTCTCTCTCTCTCTCTCTCTCTCTCTCTCTCTCTCTCTAATCTGGCAGTCACTGGTGCTCTCTGGTCTTTCAATGAAGTTCCATGATCCACTTATCAAGGCCCTTTGGCCCCTTTCTCCCCACCCCCTTGGCTTCCTCCAGTTGGTAGCCATGACTGCATGCCCAGGAGTGTATCCTGGAGTCCTGCAATCAGCTGGAAAAAGCTCAGGCCAGAAAATGGGTATATACAGCAAGTAGGGTATTTGCCTTGCTTGCAACTTATCTGGATGGATTTAATTCCTGGCACCACATATGGCCCCCCCGAAACCCCTCCAAGAATGATCCTTGAGTGAGAACCATGAGTAAGTCCTGAGCATTGCCAGTTGTAGTCCAAAAGCCAAAAAGGAAAAAGAAAAGGAAAGAGTGACCTAGTCAGTGGCTTTCTTTTTTGTTTTGCTTTTTTGCTTTTCGGTTTTTTGGTTTTTTTTTTTTTGTTTTTTTTGTTTTTTTTGTGGTTTTTGGGTCACACTCGGCAGTGCTCAGGGGTTACTCCTGGCTCCATGCTCAGAAATTGCTCTTGGCAGGCACGGGGAACCATATGGGGTACCGGGATTCGAACCAATGACTTTTTGCATGAAAGGCAAATGCCTTACCTCCATGCTATCTCCCGGACCCCACTGTTTTGCTTTTTGGGCCACACCCTGTGACGCTAAGAGGTTACTCCTGGTTATGTGCTCAGAAATCGCTCCTGGTTCGGGGACCATATGGGATGCCAGGGATCAAACCAAGGTCCTGGATCTGCTGCAAGCAAGGCAAACTCCCTAACCACTGTAAATTGCTCTGGCCCCTGAGGGCCAACATTTAAATCAAAGCTCAAAACTTGCCTTTCACCTTGATTGGGAGGACATGTGTGTGGGTGCATGGGAAGAAGGTAGTGAATCTGCTAATATTACTGAGGCTAGGGACAGCTCTAGGTCTAGGCTCCAAATGGACCTTTGTCCATTTACAGCTGGTTGGGGAGCCGAAACAGCTCTAGATCTCCAAACTCAGCTGGATTCCTTGACCAGAGGTTCAGAAGTGGTGCTCCAAAATTGAAGGGGCTGGATTACTGCTTTTTGTGCACTGCCTAGGGAAAAACCTACCTAGTTCTGGTTTGGCCAAGGAAGAATAGTATGAACCTGGTTTTAAGTGATCACTCTTATCTCTACTGACTAAGTAGATTGCTCTTATTTGGACCCTGTATTTTAAGTAGGATAGTGAATTTTGTTTCTACTAGGATAAATGCTATAAAGCTATGGTAATGAGATAGCAGTATGAGATTTTAGGATGCATAGAAGATCCTGAATCTCGGTCTGATGACCTCATAGTTAGGAGAAGAGGGAGCAATGTGAACCAGAGTGGTGCCATTACACAGTTCATAGGATTAGAGAAATCCCCCCTATCACCACCATCCTCATCTCTGGGAGGACAACAAGCGAGCAGGGCTTATACACAAGGTACATGGCTTAATCTAACTTTTGCTTTGCTTAGATAAGGTTTAGAAATGCAGGTGTGTGCCCTGAATACATGTACATGAATACATGACCTAAAAATGTATAAATTGTGTGCCTTCCCAGTGTTCAGACCTCCAACTCCCTTTGACTTGTGGGCTGTCAATACTGAGCCTTAATAAATTTGTCCTTATACTTTCCAGGAATAAAAAAGAAAGTGATCTGGGGCTGGACAGATAGCATGGAGGTAGGGTATTTGCCTTGCATGCAGAAGGACGGTGGTTTGAATCCTGGCATCCCATGTGGTCCCCCAAGCCTTCGAGGAGTGATTTCTGAGCGTAGAGCCAGGAGGAATCCCTGAGCACTGCCGGGTGTGACCCCCCCAAAAAGAGAAAGTGATCTATGCTTTTTATTTTGGTGGTGGTTCCACTGTAAACCTAAAGGGAAAAATTTCCTTCTTTGCATCTTACAGTGTAAAATGGCTTTTCTGTGACTAGTGAGGAACCATCTGAATGTGTTTTTTTTTCTTTATTTCTGAAACACAGATGATCCACAAGTTGACAGCAAGGGCCCTGATCCAAGATTACGAAGATGGTATTCTCCACGAGGATGAGATCAACCACCAGGTTCTTGCTTTGTATATTAAAAACCACGGCATTATGGCTGATTCTTCTTTGATGCATTCACTCGGGAATTATTACATGAGGAGAGTGAGCTGGAGACACAGCAGTTGGGGGCATTTGTTCCATGCTTTCCATACTTGGGTTTTCGAGTAAATGTTTGTTGAATGAATCAGCAAAATCATCAAAAGAGTAGGTGTCAGTGGTTTCCTGAGAATTCCGTGATATCAGAGAGAGAAAGGTCTTAGAAGCTTTACTCTTAAACACAGGGCCCCAGAGCAAATATATTGCAGGCATTATTAGTACTCTATCATAATAGATGAATAAATTCAAGTTTGGGATACTTGGGGAACCTGCTCAGGGCTACAGCCTAGTCAATCCCACTCTGGTTCCTCTTTAAAGAGCTGAGACATGAGGCTAGGAGAGTAGAGGGAGCAAAATGCTTGTCTTGCATATTCCTGGCCCATATTTGATCCCTGGAACCATATATGGTCCTCTGAGCACCGGCAGGAGTGATACCTGAGTGAAACAGGGAGTTGCCCCTTAGCACCAGTGGTTATGCTCATCCTCTATTTCTCCCCCAAGAAAGGAGCTGACGGTCCTATTTAGTCAAACCTCTGTGACTGGTCCCTTTGGGTTGTGATCTTTCTTGTTATTTTGGGGCGATCATACCCAGTGATGCTCAGGGCTCTGTACTCAGGGATCGTTCCTGGTGGAGCTCTGGGGACCATATGGGGGTTTGGGGAATTGAAGCAGTCAGTAGCATCCAAAGCAAGAATCCCACCTTGTACTATCTCTACAACACCTCGCTATGATCTGAAATGAAATTCAGAATATGTGGAGTAGGACCATCCCCAAAAGAAGGTTCCCTGTGTGCATAGGGCATGCCATGCTCACCGTCAGAGCACAAGGTAGAAGGTCAGTGTTCTTACTTTCTCCTTAGCCAGAATGGAATAGATTAGCAGTCTTTGTCTTCTGTTTTGCTTTTAAGTTTGTGTTGAAGGTCAACAGACCAGGCATGTTCTCAAGTTATTTTAAAAGTTTCAGGGGGGCCAGAGGGATAGCACAGTGGTAGGGCATTTTTCTTGCATGTAGCCTACCTGGAATGGACCTGAGTTAGATCCCCAGCATCCCACCTGGTCCCCAGAGCCCACCGGGAGTAATTTCTGAGCATAAAGCCAGGAGTAACCCCTGAGCACTGCCAGGTATGCCCCCCCCAAAAAAAAACCCCGAAAAATATCATTTCACCTTTCAATATTCCATGTTTCACATATGCTAAAGAAATGGCACAGGGGTTCAGGCATATGCCTTGTAACACGGTTGGTCCTGGTTTGATTCCTGGCACCACATGTGGCCCAATGAGTATAGCCAGGTTTAAACACTGAACACCACTTGATGTGACCCCAAACAAAAATATACAAATAATAAAATCAAAAAATCAATTTAAAAATATTTTAAATAATAAAATGAGAAGTTTAAGTTCCACCAATGTGTCTCAACAGTAAACACATACTCTGTCTCTGTTGTAGAGATAGTCTCTGGGTCTGAGACTCAGCACTCCTTCCCCACCCCAAAGGAGAAGGAGAACATGCCTGTAAAATCTACCTGAGATTCACCACATACCTTTTTGTAAGGTACTAAGGTCTTGAGAGATAGCACAACAGGCAGGGTGCTTGCTTACAGCTGAACTGGGTTTGATTCCCAGCACCCCATACAGTCTCTTTAGCCCTTCAGGAGCAATCCCTGAGTGCAGAGTCAGGAATAAGCCCTGAATACTGCTGAAATGACGCAAGAGCAAACAACACACATACACACACAGAATAAAAAGGTACAAAGGCAATACATGAATTCTCTCTGTGATTTAGCTTATCACTGAATCCTTCAATCCAGTTCGATCAGGATGTTTAGACATGGACTCAGTATTTACTATGAAATATGAATGATATATTCTCATGAATATGAATAATAACATGCTTTAATTTTTATTAAGCACTTTTTTTTTTGGTTTTTGGGCCACACCCAGTGATGCTCAGGGGTTACTCCTGGCTATGCGCTCAGAAGTTGCTCCTGACTTGGGGGACCATATGGGAAACCGGGGGATTGAACTGTGGTCCGCCCTAGGCTAGCAAAGGCAAGGCAGGCACCTTACTCCAGCGCCACCGCCCAGCCCCCTATTAAGCACTTTTGATGATGATTTAATGCTTTATGTGTAGTTCACAGTGAAAAAAATCGAACAGGAACTAATTTTACTTATTCCCCTCCTAGATGAAGAAGCAAAATTTAAAGTCTTTGATTATTAAACTCAGTAAAGAAAACTCTCTGATAACACAATTCACAAGCTTCGTGGCAGTCGAGAAAAGGGTAGGTATTCTTCTTTCACGGGGTCTCTGGCACTTTCCAGGGCAGGCCTCAGTTAGGGCGTGGCACAGTTGCTCTCAGTTCATGAATCACATACCATCAATTTTATGTCATAGTCATTAATTAGGTATGTGAACATTTTTTTATTAATTTTTTATTTTTAATTATGAGAACAAAGATGCAAAGAAAGAGGACAAATAAAGTTACAATGGAAAGATTATCACCCATAAACAGAACTCACATAAGTCCCATTGCTGATATCTTAACAATGAATTTTCAACCAAAGAATATTAAGAAAAATAAAACAGAACCCATGTACAATTACTTTGTCCCTCAA
>PVKC010052110.1:0-10286 GCA_004027635.1 Crocidura indochinensis | reverse complement strand
ACCTCCTTTCCCTCTGCCCCAGGCTAGGATGACACTTTCTCTTATTTATTAGAATAAGCAATTCCAATCAAATTATCATTTGATGTGACTCGGAAAGATTTCCTGGTACTAAAATTTTGATCCCTTTATCTCTCTACTGAACTTCCCCTTAAAACTTTCATTTTGGCTTTTTTGGGGGAGGGTCACACCCAGCAGCTCGCAGGGGTCACTCCTGTCTCTATGCTCAGAAATTGCTCCTGGCAGGCTCAGGGGACCATATGGGATGCCGGGATTCAAACTGCCGTCCTTCTGCATTCAAGGCAAATGCCTTATCTCCATGCTACCTCTCCGGCCCCTTTAATGCCTAAAGTAAAGTCTGCATTACAAGGTAATAGATGCAACATTCTTCACTTCCTCAAATATACTGCCTGCTAGAACTAAGTCAATAAGTTAAACATCTATACAAGTTGAATCTGTTATCTTGTAATCCAGACATACTTTTAATGTATTGATTTATTTCTAGCAGTCATTATATTTAAGGGATTGAAGAATGGGATATTTAAGTGGAAAAGAAGGCCAAAAATTAGTTCTTTATTTGGTCTCTGATTTCAGAACTTTGGTAATGAGAAAGATGAAGTGTTCTATAAAAGAGAGGATCCCAACTAAATAGACATTCAACTGAAACTCCTCCTCAGGTAGCAGTTAGAGGCCTTCCAAGATGCAGAATTTTGAAACAGGGCATCAGGCAAACAAGAAAAGGATGATTTACATTTCCAAATAGAGTCTAGTGAAGAGATGTGAAGATTAGCAAAAGTTGAAGTTATTACTACACTTTGAGCATGAAGAGCTAAGGGAGGTACTTCGAGACTAGAAACTGAGATCACCTCACCCCAATCCACTAATCCCAGCCTCACACCTCTAGTCAGCCTCTCTGGAAGGAACCATAATAAGGGAAAATTACGTCTTGCCCAAGAAAACAGATATCTGCTAAGATTAAGATGGCTGACTACTCTGGCCTCTCTTCCTTATGCCTTTTAACCTTCCGAATGTACCTCTTGAATGGTACAGGATAGAAGCTTGAAGAACAGGCTCAGGGCTCTTTTTTAATATCATAAAGATTATATTCAATGAGAAGTGAAGAATGGTCTAAGAACAATGAAATGATGAATGAAATACTGAGAAGAAGAAGAAATGTGACTTTCATTTGACCAGTTAAAAGATTACACTGAGGACTGTGAACTGCCCAAAAGGCTCCTTTCTGTTTTTCCTCCTGAATGTCTGGGATTTGTTCTTTAACTTTAAGATTAGATGTTGGATATATTACTCCTGAACTTTCTTCATATGACTTTCTGTGGAATCTTGCATTAGAAACACCTATACTGGTAACTAAACTAGGTCCTAGGTCTCACATTACATTTTTGAAATTCACATCACTTATTGTGAGACCCATTAGGTTACCTTCTTTCTAGTTCACTCCTGAGGTTTGTGTTTCCTAAAACTTTAATATTAGGAAAATCATTTCCCAAATAATTTTGTTTCCCTCCCTTTCCCTCTTGACTGATGGGCCAGGTTGTCCATATGAAGATTTAGTCGGGTGGCCTGTTTAATATCCACCCTAAGGTTCCACCCCAAAATTCTATCACTGGTGAGAAATGTCTCTTGTCCAAAGATTGATGGCTTAACTCAAGAGAAGGGCAATGAATTCTCAAGCATGCTAACAAATCTCCCATTCCACAAACAGGGTTGCATAACTAAAAATGTTGGAAATAGAAACAAGAGGAATTCCTTGGAGCACGAGGTCAGGAAGATAGACTTACCAGATGGATTGCAAAGCACGCTGCTCAACAGGCTCAACGAGACACTAAGGACATTTGGAGCCAACTACACTTTATTTCAGCCATATTTAAATGACTCACTTTTATTCGTTTTAACAGGGTATTGGCATTCATAATGGATATAGTCTGTTTACAGAGCCCTAGGAAAAAATGATTCCTTTGGTAACATTTTTAATGAGCTAAGACTGTATCTTCTCCTGGTCTGTTTGCATCTTTAATCAGAAACGGAAGAAGACCAAGTAAGGTATCATAACTATCTATTAGCTATTTTTACTTAGTATCTTGGAGCCACCCCCAGAAGTGCTCAGGGCTAACTACTGCTCTCCACACTGGAAGTATAGGGTTTATCATATCAGTAAGGTGCAAAGGATTGAACCCTAATTAGTGGCATGAAGGCAAGCTGACACTGTTATACTTACACTCAGAACTATTTTATTTTTGTTGTTGTTGTTATTGTTTGTTTGTTTGTTTGATTTTGGACCACACTCTGGTGCTTGGGTATTACTCCTAACTTGACCCTCAGGGGACCATATGGTGTTGATCAATAAGCCTGGGAATTGCAGCTGTAAGCTGTGGCTAGCTCCAGGAACTCTTAAACTGGAACACCTACTAGAAACACAAAGGCAGAATTAAAGAAATATCAAATGGCTGCAATGAATGCTTTGCAAACCAGTGCTTGATCTTAATACTGCACTACTTCCTGAGCACTGTAGAGTGTTTGAGTATCAAATCTGGAGTTGCCTTCAGCAACATATGATGTGGTCAAACACTAAAACTCTGGTCCTCCTTTCTCCTACTGATTGAAATCAGTAGTATTTTTGCCTTTAGGGGATATTATAGCTTCTGAAAAGAAAATTTGTGTGTGAAAACAGTCTATGATTTGCACTGCTCTATTGACTTAAAGAAAGAACTGTTATTTGGAGCATCTGAGTAAACTCTTTTGCATCATATGTAGTTTAATAGGAAAATAGTAGTTTCACACCTATGGGCTTAGTTTCATAAAATCAGTTTTTAAAGCTGGTGGTTTCCAAAAGAGGGACCTTTTAATGTTTGGGATATTGTTTTCAGATCTGATTACATATTAAAAGAAGTAAGTATAAGTAAGAGAGTAGACATTAAAAATCAAAGAAAAATTTATAAAAACTAAAAATTCAAAATAAAGTCATGTACATCTTCAAATATTTACAACAGCTATGGCTTTGCTTTGGTTTCTTTTCATATTTTTGCACCATAAAGTATTTAACAATTAGGATTAATATATGTGTATATTCATGTATTACGACTAAATTCTATTTTCTTTTGATTTTTGGGCCACACCCTGTGACGCTCAGGGGTTACTCCTGGTTATTCGCTCAGAAGTCGCTCCTGGCAGGCACGGGGACCATATGAGGAACCGGGGGATCGAACCGAGGTCCGTCCTAGGTTAGCGCAGGCACCTTACCTCCACTGCCACCGCCCGGCCCCCTAAAGTCTATTTTCAATAAAACTTTTTTCTTAATTATTATGTACTATAAAATATATGCCTGTGTTTTGTTTCCTTTTTCATGTTTTATGTCTGGGGACTATGATAACCTTTTTATTTCAGTCTTTCAATTTGATTGACAATCTTTATATTGTGTTATAATAAGTATTGCTTATTTATTTTATAGGAATGATTTTTCTGCTTTTTTGCATTTATTATTTTATATCTTTATTTAAACACATTGGTTACAAATATGTTTGTACTTGGGTTCAGTCATGTAAAGAACACACCATTTCACAAGTGCAACATTCCCATAACCAATGTTCCAAATCTCACTCTTCAGCATCCACTCATTCCACCTATACTCAAGAGGCTTTCTACTTCCCTCCCATCATTCGCATTGCTATAATAGTTCTCAATGAAGTTATTTCTCTAACTGCACTCATCACTCTTTGTGGTGAGCTTCATGCTGTGAGCTGGAACTTCGGGCCTCCTTTTTTTGTCTCTGAGAATTAATGAAAAAATGTCTTTTATTTTTTATAAAACCCATAGATGAGTGAAATTATTCTTGTCTACCTCTCTCCCTCTATGACTTATTTCACTCAGCATAATAGATTCCATGTTCATTTATGTATAGTAAAATTTCATGACTTCAACACTCCTGACAGCTGCATAATATTCCATTGTGTATATGTACCACAGTTTCTTTAACCATTCATCTGTTGAAGGACATCTTGGTTGTTTCCAGAGTCTGGCTATTGTAAATAGCACTGAAATAAATATAGGTGTGAGGAAGGGATTTTTGTATTGTACTTTGTGTTCCTAGGGTATATCCCTAGGAGTGGTATAGCTGGAGCGTATCCTCCAGTTTTTGGAGGATCTCCATATCACTTTCCATAAAGGTTGGACTAGATGGCCTTTCCACCAGCAGTGAATAAGAGTTCTTTTCTCTCCAATCCCAGCCAGCACTGCTTGCTCTCATTCTTTGTGATGTGCCCCAATCTCTGTGGTGTGAGATGGTAGGTCATAGTTGTTTTGACTTGAATCTCCCTGATGATTAGTGATGTGGAACATTTTTTCATGTGCCTTTTGGCCATTTGTATTTCATCTTTGACAAAGTGTTCATTTCTTTCCCCCATGTTTTGATGGTATTAGATGCTTTTCTCTTGTAAAGTTCTGTTAGTGCTTTGTATATCTTGGATATTAGCCCCTTTTCTGATGGGTATTGGGTGAATAGTTTCTCTCACTCAATGGGTGGCTCGTGTATCCTGGGCACTATTTCCTTTGAGGTGCAGAAGCTTCTCAGATTAATATATTCCTGTTTATCTGTTCTTCCACTTGTTTGGAGAGTGCTGTTTCCTCCTGAAAGATGCCTTTACTCTCAATGTCATGGAGTGTTTTACCTACTTGTTTTTCTACATACCTTATGGATTTAGGTCTGATATCATGGGTCTTTAACTCATTTGGAATTTACCTTTGTACATGATGTTAGCTGGGGTCTGAGTTTGCTCTTTTGCAAGTGGCTAACCAGTTGTGCCATCAACACTTGTTGAAGAGACTTTCCTTGCTTCACTTAGGATTTCTTTCTCCTTTATCAAAAATTAGGTGAATGTATAGGTCTGGAGAACATTCTCTGAGTACTCAAGCCTATTCCACTGATCTGACAGTCTGTCTTTATTACAATACCATGCTGTTTTGATAACTATTGCTTTGTGATACAGTTTAAAGTTGGGGAAAGTAATTCCTTCCATATTCCTTTTCCAAAGGATTGCTTTAGCTATTCAAGGGTATTTATTGTTCCAAATGAATTTCAGAAGTATTTGATCCACTTCTTTGAAGAATGTCATGGGTATCTTTAAAGGGATTGCATTAAATTTGTACAATGCTTTGGGGGAGTATTGCTATTTTAATGATGCTAATCCTGCCAATCCATGAGCAGGGTAAGTGTTTCAATTTCCACGTATCCTCTCTTGTTTCTTAGAGCAGGGTTTTATAGTTTTCTTTGTGTAGGTCCTTCACATCTTTAGTCAAGTTGACTCCCAGATATTTGAGTGTGTGGCACTAATGTGAATAGGGTTGTTTTCTTAATGTCCATTTCTTCCCTGTCATTATTGGCATATAAAAAGGCTATTGAAACAGCACTCTCCAAACAAGTGAAAGCACAGATGTACAGGTGGGAATATATTAAGATGAGAAGCTTATGCACCTCAAAAGAAATAGTGCCCAGGATACACAAGCCACCCACTGAGTAAGGGAAACTATTCACCCAATACCCATCAGATAAGGAACAAACATCTAAAATATACAAGGCACTGACAGAACTTTACAAGAAAAATACATCTAATTCCATCAAAAATTGGGGAGAATAAATGAACAGACATTTTGACAAAGAAGAAATACAAATGGTCAAAAGGCACGTGAAAAAATTCTCCACATCACTAATCAAGAGGGAGATGCAAATCAAAACAACTATGAGGTACCACCTCAAGCCACAGAGATAGGCACACATCACAAAGAATGAGAACAAGCAGTGCTGGCAGCTGGTGGGGATGTGAAGAGAAAGAAACTCTTATTTACTGTTGGTGGGAATGCCGTCTAGTCCAAGGTCTATGGAAAGCGATATGGAGATTCCCCCAAAAACTGGAAATTGAGCTTCAATCTGATCCAGCTATACCACTCCTAGAGATATACCCCAGGAACACATGAATACAATACAAAAATTCGTTCCTTACACCTATAGATTCTGGAAACAACCAAGATGATGTTCTTCAATAGATGAATGGCTTAAGAAACTGTGGTATGTATACACAATGGAATATTATGCAGCCATCTGGAGATGAAGTCATGACATTTTCCTATCATGGATGTACGTGGAATCTATTACACTGAGTGAAATAAGCAACCAGGAGAAAGATAGACACAGAATAGTCTCACTCATCTATGGGTTTTAAGAAAATTAAAAGACACTTTTGCAATAATTCTCAGAGACCAAGGGAGGAGGGCTGGAATGTCCAGCTCATGATAGAAAGCTCACCACAAAGAGTGGTGAGTGCAGTTAGAGAAATAACTACACTGAGAACTATCATAATAATGTGAATGAATGAGGGAAGTAGAAAGTCTGCCTAGAGTGCAGGTGGGGGTGGGCTGAGGAGTTGAGAGATTTGGGATATTGGTGATGTGAATGTTGCACTGGTGAGGTGGGGTGTTCTTTACATGACTGAAATCCAAGTATAATCATATTTGTGATCAATGTGTTTAAATAAAGATGTTAATAATGCAAAAAGTAGAATAGTATTAAGGAAGTAAATGTAATCAATTTTTCTCTATTACCCTTAGTATTTTTAGCAGTAACTTATTTATCATCATTATATAAAATGAAATTCTTATGGATTATAGTAGATCATGTTGGTATAAGTATATTCTGATATTATAACGCATGTGGATTTTAATGTATGAATCTTATAATTATACATTAATTGTGAATTTAATAATTTTAATTCATCTTTCAAAAATACCACAAAAAGTTTTCAAGAGATTTCCTATTTACATGTCAAAATAGTAACTGAGAGTTTTGACTTCATTACATAGTTCCTAAATTTAACTTTTGAGTATAGTTTGTTTGGACAATTTTGATCGTCATAAAAACAACACAAAATAAAAACTCCATCTCACCGTATTAAAATCATTTATTGCAATGTTCATGATACTGCTATTTTAGCATACACTAAGGAAATTCTTCTGTGATGGGAGGAATCTCAATATATACTTGTGATCAAAATCAAATAAAACCAAAACCACACTATATATATTCACAAGCATTTTATATGTGAATTATAACATATGAATGACGAATATAAATAAGTGAAGATACTTGCAGATAACCAGGGATAAAGAGAATATTTTGTTAGCAGACACACATAATAATAATAATAATAAACATTAAAGAATAACTTTTATAGTAAAAGACACCAGCTCCAGATATCATTCAAATCAATAGTTAGAAAAAACACTTAAAAATGATAACTTTGTGCGTGAATATAATAGACTTGGGGCTGAAGAGATAGTGCAAGGATCAAGGCCCTGGTCTTGCTTATTCAACTCTGGTTCAATCACCAACACCACATATAGTCTCCAGAGAACCAGTAAAAATGATCCCAGAACACAGAGCCAGGACTAAGCACTGCGTGTGTAGTGTGACCTACCCTGCTCCCATCAAAGATACTCTACGACTATATTTTATCATTCTAATTTCCTTAGCTACATAAAATTAAGTAAATCAAAAATCGCAATACTTTATTATGGGGTCTATAAAGTAGAAATAGATACGGTCAGAGAAAGAAAAAAAAGAAGATAAGAACAAAATATACTGAAACAAATTTCCTAAAATTAATCTGATAATCTGAGTTAGATTATGATAACTTGAGATATTTACTGTAATATTCAAAACAACCATTAAGAACATTAACTAAAATGAAAGTTAAATACCTTGATAAATCAATAGATATAAATTCAACAATGTATCAATTTAAATGATGCACTATGAGTGTTTAATACCAAAGAGGGAATAAGAAGGGGAATAAAATAGCTATAAGGGACAAATATGAAAAAATAACAAAAGGAAAAACCATATGAATTATAATTATAGAATCTACATATGAATTATAGAGTCATAACTGCAATATATTTTGAAATTATTGTACAGACAATACATTCAATTTGAATGTAATTTGTATTCAATATGAATACACTATAGTTTGAATTTACAAATAAAACTCATATCTGTGTGATATAAGAGATAAAATATTTGAATCTATATTGACTCTAAGGTCAATTCTATTTGGTTGAAGATGGAACATTCAGTATAGTAAATATAGGTTTGCCATTGCTTATATAATAAATAGCATTTGAAGTTAACCACCTGAAAAGTCTGTTGTACCCAATAAATCAAGCCATAAAAACCTATAGCTCTAAAAATAGAAAATTCCTGCTTGCATTTAAAGAGGGAAAGATACTGAGATTCACAAACCACAAAACACAATACATAACATTGTTTTGTCTGAGAGGGTAGTCCATAATACTTAGTAGATATTCAGTAGCTGGAAATATTTAATGATTATTGTAGAGTAGAACATAAATTATATGTAATTAATAAATTACTTCTATAGACTTAGAGTAGTAGCAAGGTCTGTAGACAGTCTGTTAATTTTTTGTGTCTGTATAAACTTAAGCAATATACTAGGATAATTATAGACAACTATTTATCTGCAATATCTATTAAAAACTGGAATTATAACATTTGGCAGAAACCAAATAAGTTACCCAAATATAACAAAACAATTCACACACATATTGTCTCAGTATAGAAATATTTGTTTTCAATATGACTGACTACAATTCCTAAATTCTCCATTGAAGAGCCAAAGAGATAATACTGGAGTTCAGTATTGACTTGACTTGAAAAGTGCTGAATTTGGTTTGACTCATAGCACTGCATAAGTTCCTAAGCAGTAACAGGAGTAATCTCTGATTACAGATTACAGATTTATGAGCAAGCCCTTACCACCATCAGATGTGGCTCCGAATCACTAAAAAAAAAAAAAAAAGAAAAAAAAAAGAAAAGAAAAGAAATTCTCCACCAGTGGTGAATTGATACAGCTATATCAAATAGCTGTATACATACATTATGATACATTTTATTTTAATCACATATTAAATTTTCAAATTTCATGGTTTTTCTTGTCTATATATACTAAGAAAATGTTAACAAATTTCACTGTGACTGTTATCAGTTATCTATTGCTGTAATAAGTTGTAGAGAAATCACCAAATCTAGTCATTTAGCAATAAATATTTACTTAGCTCTAATGTTTGTGGGAGGCAGTTAACCTGTGCTAAATTGGTCCTATTATGACTACATTTGGGTAAAACAGGTGAATGATAGATGGAATTATCTTGGCTCTACCCAAAAATAGGTGGTATGAAACAACAGGCATTTGCTCAGCTCACAGAGCTCTCTGGGAAAAATGTAAGACGTACTATTCAAATGTCCAGTTTTCAAGCCTCCTGGCAGTATTTGCCAAACGAAATAATATAGCTCAAAGGCAGAGTAAAAGTCATGCACTACAAATTTCATCTAAGGAGTGAAATAAAGGAGGTGCAAAGAACAGGGTTAATTAATCTGAATAATCCAAGATATAATTCAGCCCTTTGTGAATCTCATGCGCCTCTTCCTCCAGCAGCCTTTGAGAGAGAGCCAAGTGTTCCACTTGTTATCTCCCAAGCACAGTCCTGTTTCCCTGGCTCAGGTCAACACTGGGCAGTCTTGCTGCCCGCTCAGTCCTGGGTGATGGGAAATGACACGACCAGCCCCTTCTCACCTCCACAGTGATCCTTCATAAGTCCAATATTGAGCTGATGTGCTTTTCCAGGACGACTGAAGCTAAATAAACTTTATATTTCCTACCAGAAAGGAAAAACATTACCAACCACTCTGTGTACTTTTCTGTGCTTAGAGAATCATTCATGAAATGAGCGACAAGCCTTTTCTTTTCTGGTGTAAGGCAAAATCCTCCTGCTGTCCCCTCTCCCCACCTCACCTCTTACTCTAGTACTGTAGATCTCAATACTGTCTTCTTTTCTGTTTTAAAATTGCCTGCCAGGAGCGACTTCTGAGCGAATAGCCAGGAGTAACCCCTGAGCATCACCGGGTGTGGCCCAAAAACAAACAAACAAAAAAAACAAAAAAGAAAATTGCGCTTGGGATTTTGTTACAAGGCAATGATTCTCAACCGTAATTACACATGAGAGTCACTTGGGGAACTTTGAAATATCCCAGTGCCTGTGGCACACACCGGAGCAGCCTCTGATTCTGGAATTGCCATTTTTAAAACTCCAACAGGGGCTTCAGCTATCGGCTAAATTGAAAATTTCCAGCTGAGTGTGGCTTACAGAATAATATATCTCAAGTAATAATAGATAGTAATAGTTTCAGGCCCGAGGTATGTGGAAAA
>PVKC010052109.1:0-10313 GCA_004027635.1 Crocidura indochinensis | reverse complement strand
GGCCGCCACCAAAGTCAAAAAATCCCTTACTTGGGGCCCAGGAGATAGCATGGAGGTAAGGTGTTTGCCTTTCATGCAAAAGGTCATCGGTTCAAATCCCGGTGCCCCATATGGTCCCCCGTGCCTGCCAGGAGTAATTTCTGAGCATGGAGCCAGGAGTAACCCCTGAGCACTGCCGGGTGTGACCCAAAACCACACACACACACACACAAACAAACAAACAAACAAAAATCCCTTGCATTTCCCCCAGAGCATTGCTAGTCCTTTTTCTAGACATCAGTAGAAGCTGACCACATAGGTTGGTGAAGTTCTTGTCCCCAATCTTAGCCACAAGTCCAAAAGTCTATGGTGTATCAGACAAATGAATCCCCTCATTCCTTCCACACCAAAGAGTTTTGTAACTGTTACTGGTTTTGAATTTCTCCTATCCTGACAGTCTGTTAGTGACCACAAACACAGTCAAGGGAGCCTCATCTGCACACAACTTTGTATATTTGAATACACATCCATACCAGGGTCAGAATACATACATGCCTGCTAGCACAAAGTGCAAAGAAACACTTTCCAATCTGCTGGAGAACTGTGGCTTTAACTTAAACTTGTACACACAGGACTGGATTTCATCATGCTTTGTCAATTAATTTTTGTCAAGTGTAATCATTCACAATGAACCATGCTCAAACACACTGGCATACAGGGCTACAGGGATAGCACGAGACCATTTTTGTGCTTGCCACCAAATACTCGGAAAATATCTTGGAGGTAGCAGAGGCTTTATAGGTACTTCCCAGAGGCATGGATGGATGAACAGGTCAGATTCTTGGCTTCAGAGTAATTTACGACCAAAAAACCATATAGAATAGAAGATGGCTTTGCCACCGCTGAGAGCGTTCACACTCCTTGGGAAGCCAACAAAGGACATGCCGCAGACAATAAAGCTAAAAATGAAGTTCTTTATTGTTCCTGGAGAGGATTGTAAGCAAACCACACACACATGCACGCACGCTCGCGCGCACGCAGGAACGCGCGCGCGCACACACACACACACACACACACCACTCTCTGAACTTGAATTTCCTAATTATCCCTTCTTCCTGTACTGGGTGGTTGTCCAAGATAACCCCAGGCCACCCTAAATCATCAGAGATTAAATTATGTAGCACACCATTTTAGTGGAATGTATTTTATTTTATTCTAATTAGCTGAAAATTGGTCATCCACACCTGATTTCTGGGATCAGATTGATGACACAGCAGCTTCTCAGGGGCTGTCTCCTCATCACTCACCCCCTCCCTATATTCACCATGTCCCCTCTTTTTCTGGTCTTCTGAACCCTCTTTGATCTTTTCTAGGTCAAGTGCACATTTCCAAACAAGAGAAGAGGAAGGTACGGTCTATTTTTTTCTAAGTCAGCAAATCCCCCAACTCTTCCTGAGTCAAGAAGCACATGTTCTCAACCTCCAGGATAGAGAGAGAGAGGCTATTGTTAAATGACTTTCAAGATCCTTTTCAGACACAAAAGACATATGGAAAAGAGATTAGAGGAGTTGAGTTCTGTGTAGGCTTAATGGCTATGAAAAGTAACCCACCTACTCTTTGATTCCATTTATATAGAATTCTAGAAAAGGCAACCTAATGTATGGAGACAGAATGTATAGCGGCAGCTTCTTGTAGAAAGATGGACAGGGATAGAAGGAGTTGAGGAGAACGGGACAGAACAGGGGCACAAGGTAAACTTGAGGTGAGAAGAGGGAGAGTCTGAATTCTCTCAACTACTGTGACCACTTCATGAGCAAGTCTACCCTTATAGAATAGTGTCCAGATTCCCATAAGACACCAGGAGCTACTAGTTCCACAGTGACTATTCTGCAACTGGGCACTCAAAAAAAAGACAATCACCTGCCAACCTCACCTTGTACCTGGAGGGTAAATGTATAAGAACTGTTGAATCCTCAGGTAAGGGTGGTCCTTCCTTAATCGTGTAGCCTTCCCACCCTTTTTGAGCCTAGCTTTGAGAATGTGCTAGACTGAGATGTTCCCTATTCCTGGAGGGGTCTCCCCATCTCACCGCCCATTCTGAGAGCCTGAACCCATTCCTTGAAACAAGACTTCCCTCCCAGTCTTAGATTCTGCTGTTTTTCTTTGTTTCTTTTGCCTACAAGGTCTCATCCAGAGAGGCAGGGATGGCCCCTCAACTTTGGGACCTTTGACCTCCCTATTCCCCTCAGGCTCTATCTCTAAATCTGCTGCTCATCTTTCTCAGTCCTAGGATCCCTGAGGGTTGGCTGGGCTTGTCTGCCGGCCCTCAGCCTCTCACACTTGATCCTGAGCTTTGGGTCATCTTCAGACAACTCCTAGTAAGAACTCACCTAAATGAGAGCCTGGTGTGTGGGCAATGCTGCTTTAATAGGCTCATTAATATTCTCCATCAGAAGCTGCTTAGTACCAGGCACACCTCATTTTGGTGGGCACCATCTCAGAACCCTTATAGGCAGATTCATCCTGGTAATTCTGGGGGATGCAATGCATATCATACACTCCTGTAGTGAGAGCTGGGCATGGGGCAGGTGCACAGTTGAAACAATGGTTGTTTCTGAAAACAAGTTCAGTCATGACACTGCAGATCAAACAACCATGAGGAAGCTGAATGCCAGGGACCAGCGCCTAGTGGCCAAAGCATAGCCCTAAAATTATTTGTGAAAGAACAAGCCCAAAGCACTGGACCCCCCACAAAGCAAAATCCAGATACCTGGCAGTAAAGCCCTAGAATAGAGTGGGATCAAAAGCTCCAGAGCCTACTCCAGAGATCCCCTAGTCTGGCACAAGGACTTTCCTTAGTTCAGCCCCTGCCCTTTTTTCAAGTAACTTCACCATGTAATTAGCCCTAATTGTCCACTCTCTGACCAGGGATGGTGATAATAAAACCAGTAATAGAGTTGTGTCCACAGAAAGATAATGACGTACTCTCTGTCTCTCTTTCATACATGCACACATATATGCACACACATGTGTACACAAACATGCAGGTGCATGTCCACAGACACATACTCCTGTGCTTGCATGCACACAAACATTGAGCTACCATGGCTTGGGTGGTTAAAATGTGTGCAGATATAGCAGGTAGGAAGGGCATTTGCCGTGCATGCAGCAGACCCAGGTTCGATCTCTGCCTTCCCATATTATCCTCTACGCCTGCCAGGAATAATTTCTGAGCACAGAGCCAGAAGTAACTTCTGAGCATGACTGGGTGTGGTCCCAAAGCCAAAATAAATGAATAAAAATGTGTGTAGGTAAATGAGACAATCATACTTTCAGCTCACAGAACCAGAGGCTACAGAACCAGAGCAAAGACCTTTCAAAGAGGAAGAAAGCATTTTTTTAAATTTATTTTTATTTGTATTTATTTGGTTATTTGGTTTGGGGTTTGGGGTCACACCCAGCAGTGCTCAGAGCCTATTCCTGGATCTACATTCAAAAATTGCCCCCTCAGGAGGTTCCAGGGACCATCTGGGATGCTAGGATTCAAACCGCAGTCCTTCTGCATACAAGGCAAACACCCTACTGCTGCGTGATCTCTCAGGCCCCAGGAAGATTGGGGCCATGCGATTTAACAAGAGGATTCCCCATAGTTCTATACATCCTTGAACTCTTTGTGTCCCACAAACACTAGAGACTAAGTAGCAAGAAATTCTACCAGACTTTTTTGGGAGTAATGCCACCAACAAAGACAAAGATAAAGATGGGGTACCCCTCTGTCTGGAGCAGAAACACACACACACACACATGCTAAAGAGCAAACTGCTTGGAGAGCAGATGAAGACTCTATCCCCAAGGCAGTTGGCCCAAGCCTGGGCAATCACCAGTTCCAACTATCAGACCAATGTGAATAGCTAGTGTTCATTAGGTTGGACCCATGAGAGGAAGTTCTGGGACTTTAGTTTAACTGGCTGACAGAGAAGCTCTTTTACAGCCCTGGGGGTTGCTTGGCTGAAAGAACATGAACTTGGACTGCCAAGGTTAACCCAGAAAGACTTTCTGTGATTGAGCCTGTATCACACAAAATGATTCCAAGAGGGAGAGAAAGGGAGAGATAGCGGGAAAAGGGGGAGTAGAGAGCTCTCCTCTACTGTCTATCCTAAAATGAATACTGTCACCGTGTGGGTTTGCTTTGTTCAAGAAATTATTTTAGCTGTTCTCTGCAAAAAAAAAGAACACACAAAGGAGGGGGGTTCAGTTCAGTTTTCCTCTTTGTTGGGGCAAAGTTGTCTTAACCAACAGATGGAGGAGAGAGCAGGATGGGAAGATGGGAGGGAGCAAAAAGCATTTCAGAGAGCCCGCCCTGAATTTCAAAGTGCAGCTGTATCTACCATCTACCTCCTTTTCCATCCTATATGCAGGTAAATGATCCACTTGTGTATGGTTTGGTCTGATCTGACTTCTGCTGGTTATGTTTACCACTTGGTAGAGAGAAAACCAATAAAGCACTCACATAAAGAAGGAAGTGAGGTTCACATTTCCATTGATTTATGGTCCCTATGTCTGTCCACTGTACTGCAAACAGGTCACCAGAGAGAAAAGAAAGCGCTGACATTTGGGGTCATCCTTTGGGCAGGTGGCAACAGGACTCCTGGCTTCTCCTCCAAGAAACCCAGCCCTTTGCTGCATTCTTACCATTAACTCCTAAGCAAAGGAATCTCAAGTGATTTCATTCGCTCCTTCCTTCATCTCTGCATGCGGCACATTTTCGCTCCGTCTCAGGATTAGAACCGTCCATCTTAATCAGAAGGGCATAATCTCCTGATGGAGCCAGGGCAAAATGCCAAATTCATTTAGAAGCTTGTTCAAATTTCACTGGTTCATTCCCAGGAGAAACACCAGTAACTAAAGGCACCGGTGCTGTGGTATACCCCAAAGTCTCTCAGAAGTTGTGGGAGGGGAGTTGGGGCTAGAGTTTAGAGGTTAATAACACAACATTCTTCATACATACACACACACACACACACACACACACACAACTAGCATTCAACCAACCAAGGGCTATCTTAGTTGTTTAACTTGGCTTTCATTTCTCCACACACAGAGGCATCCCTCACTTTACCCCTGCCATCCTTAAATAGTCCTCAAGAGGGAATAGCTTTGTTTTATAAATGACTTTAAATTTTCTGTGTAAAAGAAAAAAAGGCACTAAAGGATGGGTAAGTTCTGTTCATATTCTCATTGATTTTATCAGATGGGGGGCAAGGCTGTCTTGCCCACCAGATGGTTGGCAGCTTTTACGCATCCATGCATGCTAGAAGAGGAAACTCAGGCCAGCAAACAGCAACAGCTGTGTGTGTGTTGTGTGTGTGTTTTAAGTATGTGTGCGTGATCTAACACTTGGCAAGGCGTTTTTTGCAAATAGTCTCATTAGATAATGGCACTTTCTCATGGGTTAGTGGGAAATGCACTTAAAGACACAAGCTTGGCAAGTCAGCCCCTGAGAAGTCATTTCCCAACCAACGCTGGGGCCATTGTGCAGGCTGGTTTGTGTGCACTTTTATTTATTCATAGTTCTTTGAATTATTTGTGTTATGTAAAAGTCACCTATACATTGTGGAGAAAATCAGAAGTGGCAGAGAGACAAAAAATCAAAAATGGAAAAGAGAAAAGGAGCAATCCTTAGGGTCTACTCCTGGAGCTTCTTCAGGGTCTCAGGATACTTTTAGCAATGGATCCTTGCAAACCAGATCCTCTGGAGATCAGTTTTCTGGCTCCAAGTCAGGCTTACTGATGCTTATTAGCTCATAAATCCGAGAGGCTTTAACCTCTCTAGTCTTCAGGCCATAACAGTCTGAGTGGGCACTATGCTATCTGCCTTCATATTGCGATTATTTTTAATATATTTCAAATGAGACTTTATTGCTCCCTCTGCCAGTTCCTAACATATCAGTGTGTTAGAAATCTCCTCACTACTGAAGATTATCTTGTGTTCCTTCTTGTTTGTTTTTTTGTTTTGGTGGAGGGAG
This sequence comes from Crocidura indochinensis, assembly GCA_004027635.1. Taxonomy (NCBI): domain Eukaryota; kingdom Metazoa; phylum Chordata; class Mammalia; order Eulipotyphla; family Soricidae; genus Crocidura; species Crocidura indochinensis. Next base: position 4,308 of record PVKC010052109.1, on the reverse strand, counting down.
ATACCCAAGCAGTATTCAGGGGCCCAAGGACCCTTTCCAGAGATCCTTGGCCAACTGGGCAAACAAGTTTCACTTGAGAGTTTAAAACTATGAAGAGATTTCTTCCTTCCTTTCTTCTTTATACACACCTAGCTATGCTCATAACTTACTCCTGGCTCATGCATTGCTCCTTGCAGGATTAGGGAATCTTAGGGGGTGTCAGGAATCAAACTCAGGTCAGTCATGTGCAAGTCAGGCACATACAAGTCAAATGCAAGTGCCCTACCCAGTGTACTATTACTCCAATTCCCTATGGAATTATGAATGGAAAGCACCTATATTTTTCAGAAATATCATTCTGAATTTTTTTTAGGAGCAGAGATAATTAGATGGTAATAGTAGGCTACCTGAGTGTCTAAGTGTCTACACTCGCAAGTGGCATTAGACTCAAGACTGCAACTGAACCATCCAAACCCACATGCAGGCACAGTTAGCTTCAATGCTCACAATATTCTTGTACCACTCAACTGAAGTACATGCATTTTGGGTTTAAAAAGTTCTTCTGAAATTAGACTGTGTTTTCTAATCTCAAAAAATTGCTGGTTGGATGGTTTTCATTTCTTTGTAAAATGACAAGTGATACTTCATTTTTTAGCAAAAGGTTAATGCTAAGTCTCCAAACTTTATAAATGGTACTTTCTCCATAAAATAAACTACTGCATGCTCTTGTGCTAGATTAGCGAAAAAAATGTTCACCCTATCGGAAATGGATGGATCTTGCATTTCAAGGTGACAAGTGCAATGTCAGATCCAATCAATCGATCACTGCATAATTATTATTGCAAATGACGCATATCCATGCCGCAAACCTTAAGGGGGATTTAATGAAGCAGTAAGCACATCAATAATAAGATCTACTTTGGTCTCTATTAAATCTCATGATTCATAAATATCTTGGCATGTTTTATTCTTCCTTTAAGTCCTGTGAAGATGTTGAAAAACTTGAAAACATTGTGGGTGTGGGTAGGAAGAAGAGATAAGTAAGAATCAACAGGGGCAAGGGTGTTTGTACATTGGTGTGCTAAGGAAGGATAGAGCCAAACATCCAAGCCACAGAGTCAGCAGCCCTGAAATCATGACCCCCAAACTTTAACAACCAAACTTAAAACTAGGACTGTCGAGATGGCAGGTTTGGAGTGGTGGGGAACAGAGGGACCTGGAAATACTGAAGGAGGGATGAATGTTGAACCATAGTATGCCTAAAACCCAACTATAAATAGCTTGATAAATCATGGTGCTTTAATAATTTTTTAAGTGATGCCCACTCTTTGGTCCACCACTGAAGAGGATTCTGGAATTCTCATTAAGATTTCAGTGCAATATATGAACTCTTTCTCACACTGCACTGAAGGAATCCAATTGTCTATGATATATTCAAGGCATTTCCTCTGCAAAGTCAGAGTCAAGAAAGACATTTTCATCTCCCTCCTTGCATTTGCATTTCCTTGAAAATAGCAGCTAAACTGAGCTCCAATGAGTCAACACGGGGCTATCCAATATGGTGGAAGAACCCACAGCTTATATAATCTTTGCTCAAAGAAAACAATAATGAGTCTCTGAGCAGAGGAAGGCCAGACTCCAGCCTCTGGCTTGTTAAGGATGGCCAGGACCGGGATTCCTTCATGTTCTGATGCCTTTGTGAAGCCCTGGATGGGAAGTGCCTTACACATTGGAACCAAATTGTTCTGATTTCAAAGTCAGAAATCCAAGCTCACTGATTGCTCACAAGGGAAAAATTCTAACAGCAAGAGATGCCGGAGACAGACACAGGCTTGAGTGATGAACTCATGATGGAATGTCAATGCCAACAATGCCATTGGTTGAGCACCTGGGCTCCACCAGTCTAGGAGCACCTAGATCTTATAGATGTTTGTCTGCAAAGAGTCTTTGCTCATGACCCTGTAATAACCATTTTACCCACCATCACTTTCCACTTGGGAACTTGCTTTTCTCTACCTGTGCTTTTTGATAGATATTGTTGGGCACATCATTTCTTTCTCTGAGTCTCATTCTTCCACCCCAAATCTGTTGTTGGCAGGCATGTGTGTGCGGACGTGTATGCACACACACATACACACACACACACACACACACACACACACACACACACACAAGCTGTTTCTCTGATTCCCATGATTCTGAATGGGAGCTCAGCATTTTCTTGCCATAAAATATAAATATTATTTTTCCCGATTTCCTGCTTACCTTCAATGAATAGCACAGTCCCTCTATGTTGCTATATTATATGACAAAGCATAAATTTCTCCAGGCAAAAGGAGAGCTGACACATATTGGTACAGGAAGAATAAACAGGTCCCACACAAGCCCTGCAAAACTACAAGTACCTCAATATTGGAAACCCAGCAAAAGACATTGCTTGTGCCCTTAAAAATGCTTTACTGTGAGATAGAGTTTTATTTTCTTCTAAAGAAAAAGTTAGAACAAGAACATATATTTAAATATTTTATTTAAGTACATATTTATAACATATATTTAACAACATAAATATGTATAAAACTAGTTTTTATAAATTTTATAAAAATATGTATAAAATCTATATATATATTTAAATAAATTAAATATAGACATATATTTAAATACCTTAGTATCAGATATTCTTGCATATCCTTCGCATACACACAACCCCTTTTGCTTGTAATTATTTCCTTGGGAAAGAATATTTTCAGGTCCTTGAAGTACAGACCTCTTTTTAAACAATTCTTTCTTTTTCTGAAACTATTTATTAGTTTAGATCTCCACCCAAAATGCATGAGAAGAGTATTCTAAGCCTCTGACAAATGGTCAGTATTTTATCCTCGTAAGAACATGTCACCGTTTGACAAAATGTTTGCTTTGGTTTGCATTTCTTTGCCATTAGGGAGGATGAACATAATGTCCTATATTTATGTCCATTTGATATTTTCTGTCTGAATTGTCTGTTCATTATCCTCTGCTTGCTTGGTACATTTTTAAGTTAGAAGTTATTTAAGTTGTTGTTATTCATTTTCATCGATATATATCAAGGGCTATATTTTCAAAAAAAACCTAATGCACAATAAAAAGTAAATTGCTAAGTAAATTCTGCTCTATTCAATGCTAAAGTATACTACAACCTTTAACAACTTGAGGTTTTTTTTTTAAAAAAGGACATTAATAACATCAGACAATGTTCCTAAAATAATTTTGTCAAAAGACAGTTCCAGAATGATTCCAATTTGGTGTAAAAAGGCAATGCAAAAAATTCAGATATATAGATATTTGGAAAGGCAGAGGAATATATCAAAATATTAAGTGATCAATAGATTGAGGTCTAGATGTTCTTATTCATATATTTCCAATGTTTTACAACATTCAAATAGTATTTTTATTCGCATAAAGTAATCTCAATTATTTTAAACTCGAGGTGCTTTCCAAGGGCATTTTCTCCTGCAAATATTTCTAAATACCAATACCAAAACTCTAAGTAATTAATTCACTAAGTAATTATTTGGCAATGAGGAGGGGGGAGAATATAAAGTCTCACATTTCAGTGCAAAGTACTCTGGAGACTCTGGGTCCAACCTCAAGCTTGTTTAAGTAGATCTTCATTCAAAAGAGAGCCCAGGAGTTCACTCTGGGTCACCCAGTGAGAACCAAGTAGGAAATTAGTTGGAATCCATGATCCTTGATCATGTCCCGTCCCCCCCCACACACACTGTAGTCCCATTCTTCTTGGGATAATCCCAAGAACCTTCCTGTACTTCCTCACATACCATATTTACACCCTTTTGACACTCAACTGGTCTTTGGATCCTGTCTGCCTGCTGGATACAGACACAAATGCTTTCAGTTGAGGTCCAGCAAAACAGCCAATCCAGTGTTCACCTTAGCCTGAGTGGAAGCGAAGGATGAAAGACAGAGGTGGGTGGGGAGGCTCAGTTAGAAGCACAGCTCAGCCCTCTGCCAAGCCGCTAAGGGGAACCAGTGTGATCATCTGTCATTTCATTAAAAAACGGGTACCTCCAGTACACTGGTGAAGGGGAGTGTTCTTTTTTTTTTTTATAACTGAAACCCAACTACAAACATGTTTGCAATCATGGTGCTTAAATAAAGATATTATTTTAAAACAAAAGGTACTTCCTATGTACAGTAAATTGTTGCATATGTTTAAGAGTCCACTTTGAGTATATCTATACATGTATATACATACACACACATACATATTCACATATATGCATATATATACACACATGAGAGAGATATATGAGAGAGATCTCTTTTCTTCCCAAG
>PVKC010052108.1:0-10317 GCA_004027635.1 Crocidura indochinensis | reverse complement strand
TATCTAGTTTTTGTCGATTTCTTTGTTTTGGAGTGGGTATTGAAGTTGCTGTACCCATTTATGGTTATATGTTTTTTCTTCTTTTTGTTTCTTTATGTGCTCTGCCGTATTTGTTCACTCAAGACCATGGCTTTTATTGTGGTGCCTATCATTATCGGCTGGCAATCTCACTAGATATTTGACACTTCTTTTTGTACTGTTGGGGTGTTTCACCTTTTTCTCCTTCGTCTCTCAAACCTACGATGAGAGCCTCTAAAAGGATTCCGCCCATTTTCGGCATATTAGACTTTTACCCCAGTTTAGTACTTTTCTCTTCTTCAAACAAAACCACATAACTTGAACTAGCTAGTCCTGCCTCCCAGTTAGGGGGGAGGAATAAGGGAAGCACCAAGACCAAGACTACTAGGTAGTAAGCTGGGTACAGGGGGGACCACATATACTATCAGCCCTGGGGGGCGGGGAGAGGAGGCTATGGGAGGTAGGACCAACATGGAGGTGTGGGGAGGACAAATTAGAGATGGGAACCCCCTTGATTTTATGTAAATATATACCTATAATATTACTGTCAACAATATGTAAGCCAATACAATCAAAATAAAAATTATATTAAAAAACTGTTATGTGTTTATTAGATTTTACATTTCCTTTTTGAACTAAAATGATCTAACTTCTGATTTTTTAACTATCCCCACAATAAAAATATATCCAATAAAATGTTCATTCTATAGAACAAATAAAATATTCTGAATATAGAAACATGTATTCTTCTAGTTCTTAAATCTGCCATGACATTAATTTACTTTTCCCAAATTCTTACCATATTTGTCTGTCTTTTCTCCAGCTGCATCAACCGTGCCATCTGGATGCAAACGGACAAAGCCTTCAGTAAGCCTGTTGTAGAATTGAAGTGTGTTTCCCTTTGTAAACTTCCAGCTTTCTGCAGCCCACTAAATAGCCAATCAAAAAATACCCATCAATATGAGAAGACAAAGAGCAATGTCATTTAAAAAGCAACATGCTTTAATATTTGAATATTGTTTATACAACCCACTGCCCTCAGAAAATATAAGAATAAAAATAAAACCTTACTGTTTCTTTTCTATTAACTTCTAACTTTTGTTCTGCGGATAAAAAAAAAAAAGATGAAATCATTAATTTCACCCACATCACATTGCCCCCAATCATCAGAAAACAGAAATTTTAAAGTACTCTATGCATGACACTCACGTGCATAGATGATACTGTTGTCCCTAGAATATAGTTCTCTGACAATTTTACCATCATCTTCCCCTTGATCCAACCATCTGTAGGAGAAAAACTGTATAGAGTATTTCTAGCATGGTGTTTACATAAACAACTTGCAATTTTTCTAACTGCAATTGGAAATAGGCATAAGTAACCTTTAAAAAGAGCAGAATAAAAAATGAAAAATGCAGAAGATTTTAAATGACTAGAGAAGAGGTTGTAGAGATAAATCTATCACATGGTTGACCCTGGCTTGATCTCTGACAACACGTATGATTCTCCAAACACTATCAGAACTGATCCCTGAGTACAGAGACAGGAATAATATTGGTATGGCAAAAACAACAAAAGTAAATTGATAATACTATATGTGTGATAATATGGAAATGTGAAGGTATAGGAATTTAGGAGAAATTGCTATTGGGTAATGATGATACCCCTGATTCAATGTCACTATGTACTTTAAATATTACTGTGAAGGACTTGTAATTCACATTGATCAAAATAAAAATTTTAGGGGCCGGGCTGTGGCGCTGGAGGTAAGGTGCCTGCCTTTCCTGCGCTAGCCTAGGATGGACCGCGGTTCGATCCCCCAGTTTCCCATATGGTCCCCCAAGCCAGGAGCGACTTCTGAGCGCATAGCCAGGAGTAACCCCTGAGCGTCACCGGGTGTGACCCAAAAACCAAAAAAAATAAAAATAAAAAAATAAAAATAAAAATTTTAAAAAATATAAATGGGGCTGGCGCAGTGGTTCAAGGGGTAAGGCATCTGCCTAGCCCGCTCTAGCCTATGACGAACTGCAGTTCAATCCCCCAAGTCAGGAGCGATTTCTGAGCACATAGCCTTAGGAGTAACCCCTGAGCATCATGGGCATGGCCCAAAAACCAAAACAAAACAAAACAAAAAAATATTTAAAAAATATATAAATATTTTGCCAATATACAGATAAAATAAGAATACATCAAAACACTTATAAAAGAAATTTAAGAAGACCAAAGGAAATGGAAAAACATTCCAGATTCATAAATTGGAAGAACCAATCATAAATCCATTAACCTAAACTACTATATAGATTGAATTCAATCTCTATTCAAATTTAGATAACATTCACCAAAGACTTAGAAGAGTCAATTATAGATTTTGTGTGGAATCATAAAAAACCCAGATAATAAAAATTATACTGAAAAACAAAAACTGAGAAACATCGCATTACCTAATTTGAAGCTGTACTAAAAATCCAGAGTGATCAAAACAGCATGGAATTGGAACTAAGACAGACTTTTAGATGAATGGGTCAGACTAGAATATCCAGAGACAAGCCCCCAAGTATATGGTCTAATCATTTTTAACAAAGAAGCCGAGTCTATGAAATGGTATAAAAAAAAAGGCCTCTTCAACAAATGGTACTGGAACAATTGGATAAACACGTGTATAAATTAAAGCTGAATTCATATCTCATGTCTTACACAAAAGTCAATTGGAAGTGTATGAAAGACCTTGAGATCAAAGAACTGCAACATTTATGAAATTGGAAGATATTATGTTAAATGAAGAAAGCCAAAAGAAGGATAAATACAGGATAATATCACTTTCTTGTGGCATTTAGAATAATTGCATGAAGAAATGCAATGGTTTAAATGGGGGATTCTTGTACAAAACTACAAGATGAAACCCCACGTATTACAAACAAAAATAATTCGGTAAGCTAAACTATTGCCCAAATATATGAACCTGAAAAGCTGAAGAAGATTAAATGAGAATCTAAGATAGTACAATGAATAAGAAGCTTGACTTGGATTTGTTCAATTTTGCATTCATTCAAGTCATATTATATGATCCCCCAAGCACCGAAGGAGTGATTTCTCAGCTCAAATTCAGGATAAATCAAGAGTATATCTATATCCAAGTATGGCCCAATAACCAAGAAAGAAAAGGAAAAGGAGAAGGGAATTAGAGGGGGAGGAGGAGAAGGAACATGAAGGAGAGGAGGAAGGGAATAAGAAGAAGAAAGAGGAGGAGCAGAATGAAATAAAAAATTAGTAAGATGAAAAGGAAGAGGAGGAGAAAGATAAGAAGAAAGAAGAGGAATTGGAGGAGAACAAAAACAGTAAGAGAAGAAGAGGAGGAGGAAGAGAATGAGTATGAGAGGAAAGGGAGGAGGATAAGAAGTAGATGAAAGAATAAAGAAGAAAAATAAAGAAAAGATGAAAGTGAAGAAAAGAGGAAAGGAGGAAAAGAAGGTTAAGAAAAAGGAGGAGATGAGGAGTGTTGGGGAACTGAGGACATTAGTGATAGGAAATGTACATTGTATGGCTGAAATCAAGAACATCTTCTGTATCTATGTATAAAACTATTATGAACAACCTTGTAACTAAGTTATTTAAATAAATAATCAATAAATAAATAAATGGGTTTGATTTTTTATTTGTTTGTTTTTGTCTGGGGGGGCACACCCAGTGATGCTCAGGGATTACTCCTGGCTCTGTGCTCAGAAATCGCTCCTGACTTTGGGGGCCATATGGGATGCCAGAATTCAAACCACCATCCGTCCTGGGTCAGTCACATACAAGGCTAACTCCCTACTGCTTGTGCTATCGCTCTGGCCCCTAAATAAATAAATGTTTTATAAAAGAAGAAGAAATTACTTTGTTCAGTGAAAATAAAAAAAAACAGCCAACAAACCTGTGACAGAAGAAAGTATATTCACGGTTTGTGGTGGGATCTATGACCACAACATCGTCAAGAAACCAGCCGTTTCCTAAACAAAAAAGCAGGAAAGAAGAACATCGTATGGGCTTGAGTGGTGATATAACAGGTAGGACAATTGTCTTGCACACAACCGACCTGGGTTCGATACTCAACAACAATCCCATAAGGTCTCCTAGGCACCACCAAGAGTTATGCCCAAGGGCAGAGAAAGAAATGTGACCAACAGTGACCCCAAAACAAAAACAAAAACAGAAAGACGTATATTATCTTGTTCAATCCAATTATAAACTCATGTTCTACAACAGAGGTTAGACCATTCAAATTCACATATAGATGTAATGCAACTTCAAACTTTAATTCTTCAAACAAAAAATAGAGCAGAAGAAAGCTGTAAGCATCGAAAAGGAGTTAAAAGAAGTTGCTTTTTATTTTGTTTTCCTTGGGGGACTACCCCCCCACTATGCACAGGGCTTACTCCTGGCTCTGCACTCTAGGATCACTCTTCCTGTAACTCAGGGGATCATTCTTCTTGTAACTCAGGGGATCTCATGGGGTGCTGGGGATGAAATCTCTGTAGGTAAAGCCCACGACAAGCACTCTACTTGCTGTACTATGACTCTGCCTCCCCCAAAAGCATTCTTCAACATGTAACGAAATTACAGAACATTTGAAGACTTGTAGTTGTATTATATCTTCTTCAATATAGTTATTTTCCAAATAACTAAAAACAGAACAGTACTGAAATTGCTTTTGATTTCATAAACTGTATTTGTAATCCTGATCTATCAACGTCCAAATGATCTGATGAGTGAGTGACATTTCCTATTTTTCAATTATTCATATAGAATACTATTAAATTTCAAATTTGAACCAAATATTTTAGTTCAGTGACTCTACACTTCAGTGTAAATGTTCCTGCTGGAGATTGGCACACATCACAAAGAATGAGAACAAGTAGTGTTGGCGGGGATGTGGAGAAAAAGGAACTCTTATTCACTGCTGGTGAGAATGCTGTCTGATCCAACCTTTCTGGAAAGCGATATGGAGATTCCTCCAAAAGCTGGAAATTGAGCTCCCATACGATCCAGCTATACCACTCCTAGGAATATACCCCAGGAACACGAAAATACAATAGAAAAATCCCTTCCTCACACCTATATTCATAGCAGCGTTATTTACAATAGCCAGACTCTGGAAACAAGCAAGATGCCCCTCTACAGATGAATGGCTAAAGAAACTATGGTACATATAAACAATGGAATATTATGCAGCAGTCAGGAGAGATGAAGTCATGAAATTGTCCTATGCATGGGTGTACATGGAATCTATTATGCTGAGTGAAATAAGTCAGAGAGAGAGAAAGATACAGAATGGTCTCACTCATTTATGGGTTTTAAGAAAAATGAAAGACATTCTTGCAATAATTTTCAGAGACAAAAGAGAGTAGGGCTGGAACTTCCTGCCCTCTCCATGAAACTCACCACAAAGAGTGATGAGTTTAATTAGAGAAATAACTACATTGAGAACTATCCTAACATTGAGAATATATGAGGGAAATATAAAGCTTGTTTAGAGTACAGGCGGGGGCAGGATGGGGAGGAGGGATATTTGGGACATTGGTGGTGAGAATGTTGCACTGGTGATGGGGAGTGTCCTCTTATATGACTGAAACCCAACCACATCATGTTTGTAATCAAGGTGTTTAAATAAAATATTATTTTAAAAAAGAAAAATAAAGAAAGTATAAGGTTATATGTTAAATTGCTATAAATAAAAGTTCAATTTTTCACAAAAAATAAATTACTTATAAATATTTTGTTTAAAGAAATTGGGACACATTAGAAAATAGGGAATGTATTAAAGAAATTGTTAAAGGAAATATAGCCACACAAAAATAAATAAAATAGATGTTCGTGTTGAAGCTGGACAGAGGATTTCCCAAGATGCAGCATTTTTACATTAAACTTGTACCAAACAAACAAGAACGGTTGGTTAGCCTAGAAAAGATTTCAAGAACTGAACTTTTTTCATTTTTTTAACTTTTTTGTTCTGTTTTTGAGGACGCACCTGGCTGTGCTCAGGATTTATTCCTGGCTTTGTAATGAGAATAACTCCTGGCAATGCTCAAGAGATCATATGGGTCCTAGGCCATTTATATGTGTAATACGTGTCCTTACCCACTGTACTATCACTCTGGCCATAAGAAATTTAATAAATAAATAAAATTTAATAACAAATATACAATGCTTATAATAAATACTGCCAGAGATTACCAAAACTATGTCCCTCTATCTAGCATGTCACCCTCATAACTGCATTCTCTCACTTTTTTGCTTGCTTGGGTATTTGGGGGGTTGGGGTTTGTTTGGTTTTATTGGGGGGCATCCCTGGGTGGGCATGAATTCATTTATTTTTAAATACTAACAAATTAAGAATATTTTATCGGGGGCCGGGCGGTGGCACTGCAGGTAAGGTGCCTGCCTTGCCTGCGCTAACCTAGGACGGACCGCGGTTTGATCCCCCGGCTCCCCGTATGGTCCCCTGTGCCTGCCAGGAGCGACTTCTGAGCAAATAGCCAGGAGCAACCCCTGAGCGTCACCGGGTGTGGCCCAAAAACCAAAAAAAAAAAAAAAAAGAATATTTTATCTCTTTATTTTATACAGAAACATCATGGAAATGTATAAAATGGCAATTTAATAAAAATCAAAAATGTCTATTGGTGGAGGGAAGTTGACAATCACGGTTGGATTGGTGTTGGATATAAGTCAGTGAGGGCCTTTGAATGAACTCTTACAATGTTCTTGCAGAGATTCAGAGATCTAATATGGTCAAAAGTCAATTGGCTCTCTCTAACAGTAGGCACACGATGGGATTTTTGTGAATTATGTTAACTGCCTGCTGACAAAAAAATAAAATGTTGGAATGCTACTTTATACTTATCTCAAAGGCGAAGAGCCACCATTTAAATGAGTCTATGTCAGTTTTGAAGAATAAAAAGATTTTTAAAATGGAAAGAATTGCTAATATTTAGACTTTATGTAGTCCGTGTTTAAAGATTAATTGGTTATATTCTTCCCACAACTAATTTTAGTTGCCTGAGTAGACTTAAATCAGATAGAAAGCCCAAGGTACTTACCTGGGCCAAGTCCATCATGACCTATGACAATCTTATACAAATTCCCAAGGTACACAGATTCCAGGGAGAAGATGTCAGTCTGCAGCAAAGAAAAATGGATACTTATTCTGGACTATGAGTCTGATTTTTTTGTTTCTTTGTTTGTTTGTTTTTGGTTTTTGGGTCACACCCGGCAGTGCTCAGGAATTACTCCTGGCTCCATGCTCAGAAATTGCTCCTGGCAGGCACGGGGGACCATATGGGGCACCGGGACTTGAACCAATGACCTTTTGCATGAAAGGCAAACGCCTTACCTCCATGCTATCTCCCGGGCCCCATGAGTCAGATTTTTAATACAGTTTATGTACTAAATTTAGTACAAAAATTAGTACCAAATAAATGTTATAGTGACACTTGTAACCACAGTGTTTAAATGAAGTAATTAAAAATTTAATGTACAAAATGCATTAAAGTAGTATTAATAACTACAAAAGCCTATGTAAATAAAGTATATTATAGCAATATCACTAAATTTTATGAAATATATCATTTTAACAAATACAAATCACATGTCTCTGTTGCTAATTTTTAGTATAAAAATATAACTGTGAAGGTTGGAGTGTATGTACAGCTAATAGGTCATTTGCCAAGCACATGTCAACCAGATTTCAATCCTCAAACACCATCTGGTTCTCCAAGCACTTCCAAGAGTGAATTCTAAGCACTTAGCCAGAAGTAGCCCTCAGCACTGCCGGATGTGGCCCCCTAATCAAACCAAAACAAAATAAAGCAAAACAAAGTAAGCTCTACAGGAAGTTTCTCATATAATAAAAATATAAATGTTAAAGACATACATGCTAATATAATGTTTAAAAATACACCAACATTACTATTCATTTGAAAAGACCAATTCCTGTTTGCACATGAATGGACTCTTGTAGCAATATTTGTGAATCATTCACAAACATATTGTTTAAAAATTACTTTCAGGGACCAGAGCAATAGTACAGTAGGTAGGGTGCTTACATTGCACCCAGCTGACCTAGGTTCAATCCCCAGCTCCCCATATGGTCCCTGAGACCACCAGGAATGATCCCAATATGCAGAGCCAGTAGAAAGTTCACCAGGTAGCCAAAATATTAATTAATTAATTAATTTAAATGATTTTAAGATACTGATTTAAAAACATTGTTAGAAATTTTAAACATTCAACTTCCAATGCACTGCCACAACAAAAGTGTTTCTTTTCTCTTCTTGAAAACATTTTTCTCCATAGGCCAAAGCAAAAGTGAAACATTTTCCTTCCATGCAACCAGCCCAGGATTTGATCCCCAGCATCCCACATAGTCCTTGAGCCTGCCAAGAATAATGCCTCAGAGTACTGCTGACTGTGATTTAAAAAAAATTACACACAAAAATATTTTTTGCTTCACAGAATTATATATTGTTATGGATAAAATTGAAGAGATAGCATTCCTTTAATGCAGTGGTTCTCAAATAGTGGGGCGCGCCTCCCAGAGCGAGGCTCCCTAAAGGGGGGTGCGTTTGACCTCGGCAAACACTGTCCTAACAAGCTAAGCCCCATGTGTATGTCTCTGTATGTCTCTGGAGCTGAGAGCTGTTGTGCCCTGCTTCAAACCCAGCTTCGAAAAGTTATGCATTGCAAAATGTGATCATTGTAGCCATTAATCCAGACATCACTTCTGATTGAAAAATCAGCTCAAATTATTTTATAAATTTTTGTTTTGCAGGTTAAAGTTTTTTTTTAATAAAAATACTATTTACAGTCGTGCAGGTGATGTGAAAAATGTTTTCTTCTTCCTAGGGAGGCATGGCAGAAAATAATTGAGAAGCACTGTTTTAATATAACATAAACTAATGCTGCAATTTAAAATACTAAAATAATATAGTGTGGTATATGTTAAAAATAATCTAAAGACAAAAGAAAACTTTATATTTATATATCTTAGATGGTTTGAGTGTTTTCAAATATATTGCATTTTATTAATAAAAGACACACTGCAGAAAAAGATAACATAAGCCACTCCACCTATAAGAATGAGGCACTGAAGCAAGACTAAAATTCCTTAGGTATGTGACAATATTACTTTATTTTATAATCTCTACCTCTCTCCATAAGTCGAGCATAAAGAATATATATAAGCTAAAAAAAATCAGCATTAATTAACTGTTTGGTATAGTTTAAAAGAATTCTCATCCATTAAAATTGGGTGGAGTTCCTCCACAATAAAAGAAACAATGGCAAGTAAAATATGTTACTATATTTATAATTTGCATAAAGAATACAAATAAAAAGAAAGCATGTATGTTGTAAAAATATTCTGTTTTGTTCACTTAAATATATTTGAGTCATAAAATATTTTCATTGCTAAACTATAGTAAATTACAAAAATTCAGATAAAAGTTTTTATTCATGCATTAATATTAATCAGACTAAAAGAATGTATTTAATTTTAACGCTAGACAATGCAGGCTGAGAAAAGTTGCTCAAAATGCCCTAGTGAGCTTCTATAAATATAGCAGAATCTTTCTGTGTAGAATTCATATGAGCAATAAATTAATATATTCAAACTACAGAAAGAAAATTCTATCTACCCAAAATTATGTTTCAGCTACAACAATCCTTCAAAAACTATAGCATGAATTAATACTACTAAGAATTAAATACACACACAAAAATATAACAGAGTTCATTGGTACTATATTTTCCTGAAAAGGTGACATTTAAAAACCATTCAATCAAAAATTAACAAGATGTATCAACAGCAATGCTAAGAAGGAAATATATATCTATAAAAGCCATTTATTAAAAATTCAAATAAATACACTGATAAAATTGCACATGTTTGGCACTAAATCATACCAACCTGGGTTTGATCCCTGGCAGGCACCCCATATGATCCCTGCAGCTCATCAGAAATGATCCCTGAGCACAGTGCCAGAAGTAAGCCCTGAGCACTAACCCAAAAAAACAAAAAGAAAAGCTGGGAATCAAAACCACAATGAGATACCACTTCACCCTTTTAGAAACAATTATAGTGAAAGAAAGAGAAGAAAGAGGAAAGAAAGAAAGAAAGAAAGAAAGAAAGAAAGAAAGAAAGAAAGAAAGAAAGAAAGAAAGAAAGAAAGAAAGAAAGAAAGAAAGAAAGAAAGAAAGAAAGAAAGAAAGAAAGAAAGAAAGAAGAAAGAAAGAAGAAAGAAAGAGAGAGAGAGAAAGAAAGAAAGA
>PVKC010052107.1:0-10312 GCA_004027635.1 Crocidura indochinensis | reverse complement strand
AAGGCAAACGCCCTACTGTGCGCCAGGACTCCTGCCCCAACATAGCTACATTTTTGAAGTTAGACAATGAAAAGATTTTTCACACACAGATCTAATTTATCCTTAATTGGATTGGTTAGCATTTCTTTGATGCTACATTTTAGCAGTACATAAAAAATGTGCTATTTCACAAGGTGAAAATTTGACCAGTGTACATTAAAACTTGAATAGAGCCATTTATGTTTACAACATTGATGTATACAACTTAAGACATATGTTCTGTTTTCTTGGAAATGATTAGAACATATGACATTATTCAAAAGAGAAATAGGATGCAAATAGCATAATTGCAAACAGTCTAATTCATATATCAAAAACAGCAGGAAGGATGCTGAAAAGCTTATATAATCATGTTAATATAAAAATACAATTTTTAGAAGTCAACTTTTGGGCCCGGAAGATAGCATGGAGGTAAGGCATTTGCCTTTCATGCAAAAGGTCATCGGTTTGAATCCCGGTTCCCCATATGGTCCCCTGTGCCTGCCAGGAGCAGTATCTGAGCAGAGAGTCAGGAGTAATCCCTGAGCACTGCCGGGTGTGACCCAAAAACCAAAAAAAAAAAAAATAGAAGTCAACTTTTATCAAAGTTATTATTAGAAAGATAGCAAAGAGGTTTTGTTCACTTATTATTAAATGAGAAAAAGCCCAAACATATTCTGTTTTCCTCCAGCTCTCTAAAAAAAAGGAGTGTAGATGGATTACTTTATTTTATCACATATTCCTACATTTTTCTATAACACTAAGAGAAAGGAATAAAGAAAGGCTGAAATAGGGGTCAAATGGTCTTTGATGCATTGGTGGGGAAATAAATATGACAGAACTAAATATCCAAGCCAAAGTCAATGATAATAGAAACAAGGTATCTAAACTTTAACAGTCTAAACTTAAATCGGCCTGCTATACTGGCAGGCCAGGGGTCAAAAGATGGGTGGTATAGGGTTCCCTCTGGGTTCATTGGTGGGTGGAGATTAACACTGGCAGTGAGAAGGGCCCTGACTTATTGTATATATGAAATTCAACTGAAGGACTGTATCAATCACAATTGTTTCAATAAAAAAATTAAAAATGGATGTAGAAAAGAGAGAAAGCTTCAGAATAAGAGAGGATACAATGATTGAAGTGTTTATCAACTACAAGCCAGTTCAGATTATTTCTAAAGGTGGTAAGAAGTACTGTTCACCATCCCAACAGGCACTCAGAAATTCCTGGAATGAAGCATCTCAAGAGAGGGGAAAATATTTGAGTCATAGATTGCAGTCTGTAGAGAGAGCTCAAACAGATATTGAGGTGGAGCTGAAGATTCGGGTTGGCTTTCCAATGCCTAAGAAGAAAGGAATCAGTAAATGCTGTGGTCAGAAATTCTAGAGTAGAGCTATAGGGAATTTACCGTTAGAGACAGACTGAACAGTGTTTGTATCTGTACTAGGACTCTGTGTGATACATATATTGATTAAGAAATTAAGCAAACCTCAGAGGAAGGATGAGACAATGTGTGGGGGAAACATTCTGAGCAACCATCACAAAACTAGCCACCACAGCTGCTAGGAAGATGGGTAAAAGGCAATTATTTATTGATCCAATTTTGACCATCTAAGACACATCTAAGAGAATCCAGAATAACCAACAAATTATGCCCTTGAGGCCAGGCAATCTTTTAGAGCAGGGAATTATTTGCAAAAAGTATGATAACAGGTTATTTTATTAATCTCTCATGACCCACAAGCCAGTCTAAAAGAGATAGGGTCAGTCTGCAAAGAATAAAAATGGCATCAAGATGGGGAACTAGAGGGACAACAAACCTGCTGATGGTAGTAGCTGTAAGGAAGCCCCTTCCACTCCGACTGAACTGAAGAGATGCTGTGTGGAGTGAGGCCTTGGAGGATGAATTGGATTGGTGAAAGCAGTGAGCCACAGAGCAGCAGATTGTGTGAATCATGATTCTCCTTAAAGGCCTGCACTATTAACCGTTGGTAAGATACTACTCCCCTCAGTCCTTTAATTAAAGTGATTTGGCCAGTCTTTCTGGCATAGTACTCTTTTTATTTGCCATGCTGTTGTTCTGTGACAGCCGTGCCAGAAGAAGTTTTTTTTTTTGTTTTTTTTTTTTTTTTTTTTTTTTTTTTTTTTTTTTTTTTTTTTTGTTTTTTTTTTTTGTTAGTCATGCTGAGTTTGCTATTCTTCCAGTCTCTCAAGGTACTGTTTCTGGCCATTCCACATTATAAGGAAAACAGCATTTATGCCCCTCCATCCTCCAGCCATTAGAAAAACAGCATTTATGCCACCCCCAGCCATTAGAGTCTTACTGTTTCTTTAAGGGTGAAGGCATCAGTAACCAGAAGTTCACCCTTGTAACTGCAACAGGAGGACAGTTTCCTGGGGGCATACAAGGCTGGGGAATGGGGGCGGGTATAGGAGACTCTGCTGCTGCCCCCCCCCCCTTGACTGCTCCTGCTGGGTGGTCACTATCCGATTGCTGGAGAAATTGCCAAACTCCCAGCCCCAGGAGTAGCACCACAAGGATAGAAGAAGGGCTTTTATGTGGAATAAAGAGGCTTCCAAATAATTTTAGGATTCTTTAAGCCTTGGTCATGGAAAGCATTTGAGTTCTGAGTCTATTTATATTCCTTGTTGAACATATTTAGGCCTATCTGCATTGTTACAGGCTAAAAACATCAAGTCAGAGTGTAAGGGACAGTAGACAAGAGCAATACATTCTGCTTTTTCTTTGAGCCCAAAGTGTGTGCCAAAGGAAACCATGTTACCAGTTTTGAAGTTTAATAAGTAAACTCTTTAGAGAATAATAAAGGAAAAGGACAGAGCCATATCAGACATCATGATGCTTTGAGGCAACTGTGATAAAAAAAAATGATTATTTGGTGATGCCCCCCTCTTCTCTATAATTTCTTGAATCATACTGAGTCACACTGCACATACAAACAGGAATTTGACTAGAATAACACAATCCACTGAGAAATGCTAATTATAAAATCACACCATGTGTTATGAAAATCCTAACTTGAAAAAAAATACTTGCACCTCTATATTCACAGCAGCATTATTCTCAACACTGAAATGTGCAATCAACCTAAATGATAATAAGTGACTGGATGAAGATCAGATACACTACAGCTTCTTCATCCAGTCATTTATTATCATATACTAAGAGAAATAAGTAAGGAAGTAAAAGACAATTATTTCACAGTCTTAATCATATGTGGAATATGAATTACTAAAGAAAATAAATGGAATTAAAAAACTCACTGAAGCTTTTCCTCCACTCTTCGCCGCCGAGCAGCTACACCGAGGAACCCCCGGGAAGATGGCACCCGACTCACGTGGGGCCATCCGAACCGGGTGATTGGACACACAAGGACTTTAAAAATACCAGAAGCCGGGCCCTCGGCCTTTCCCCCACTCTTCGCCGCCAAGCAGCTACACCGAGGAACCCCTGGGAAGATGGCACCCGCATCACGTGGGGCCATTCGAACCGGGCGATTGGACACACAGGGACTTTAGAAATACCAGCAGCCGTGCGCTCGGCCTTTCCCCGCCTCTTTGCCGCTGAGTTGCTACACCGAGGAACCCCTGAGCCACTAAGACCAAGGCGTCTCCAGGGACCAGCTTCTGCCTCTCTTCCACCGAGCTGCTAAGACCAAGGCACCTAAGACCAAGGTGTATCCGGAGACCAGCCTCCTTGGGCACCCAGAGACCTTAAAAAAAAAAAAAAAACAACAGCAGCCATGTGCTCAGTCTTTCCTCTGCCTATGGGTGACTATCCTTCCACTGTAACCTTACCTTACCCTCTTTCTTTGTATCTTTGTTCTCATAATTAAAAAAAAAACTCACTGAAGGGGCCGGGTGGTGGCGCTGGAGATAAGGTGCCTGTGCTAACCTAGGACGGACCGCGGTTCGATCCCCCGGTTCCCCATATGGTCCCCTGTGCCTGCCAGGAGCGACTTCTGAGCAAATAGCCAGGAGTAACCCCTGAGCGTCACTGGGTGTGGCCCAAAAACAACAAACAAACAAACAAAAAAACTCACTGAAACTTGACACAGTGAAAATGGTTACCAGCTGAAGTCCTGGCATGGTGAAATGGCCTTGAAACTTGGGTGCTAGGCATAGATAATAATTATTACAGTTTTTACAGTTATTACAATATTTAACTACAACTGGCTAGTGCCCAAGGTTCACTCACAGCTCTCTGTTCTGAGCTTCATACCATTGTGGTATGGAATACTGAACTGTACTGGATGCATACAAGGCAGACAGGTACCTTACTTTCTGTACTAGATCTTTAGTCTCAGTGGTTTATTTTTATATGACTCTTAACACTATATTAAACAATTAACATTTGATTCTAATTTTCTCAAAATTGGTAAAGAGAATTTTTGTGAAAATAATTGGTATATGAAAATGAACCTATGGCTTTATTTATGAAGACAGGATATATGAAGGCAGGGATTTAACCAATGAGCTACATCCCTGGTCTAATCAATAATTATTTGGATTATACCTAAATTATTAAAACTCTGCACTTAGTTTTTTTGTATAACTGTTTAAGGATAGACACATGATCAGTGGATTATATGTGGTACTTGAAATCAAATTATACATGGTACGGTGTACAGGATTGGCCACATACAAGACAAGCATATTGGGGGCTGGAGAGATAGTATGGAGGTAAGGTGTTTGCCTTGCATGTAGAAAGACGGTGGTTGGAATCCGGCATCCCATATGGTCCCCCGAGCCTTCTGGGGGCGATTTCTGAGAATAGAGAGCCAGGTGTGACTCAAAAAGAAAAAAAAAGACAAGCATATTAAGCCCTGATGTATATTTCCAGTGCATTATTTTTAAATTTTATTTTGAATCACTAATATTACAAAGTTGTTCATGATTAATGCACATTTCACGCCACCCTTGTCCACAGTTTGCTTCCCACTCTACCCCATGGCTTCCCCCACTGTTTGCTTCTAAGACAGACATTTTTCTTCTCTCTTCCTCTACTCATTTTTTTTTTTTGATTTTTGGGCCACACCCAGTGATGCTCAGGGGTTACTCCTGGCTATGCGCTCAGAAGTTGCTCCTGGCAGGCACGGGGGACCATATGGGGAACCGGCGGATCGAACCGCGGTTTGTCCTAGGTTAGCGCAGGCACTTTACCTCCAGCGCCACCGCCCGGCCCCCCCTACCCATTTTTAACCTTTTAAATACTGATTTCAATAAGATTACTGAATGTATGACATACATATCACTTAACCTCCTTTCAGCACCTAGTTCTTATCCAGAGGGATAATCCTCAACTAGTATTGTCATAGTGGTCACTTCTCTGCTCTAACTGTACTCCCAGGCCCTTTGTAGCAAGCTTCCTACCATAGCATTGGTTCTCATCTCTATTGTCTTTTAGTATTATTTCATTTTTATCTTTTTACTTTTATATTCCACAAATGAGTATGGTCATTTTTATGGTTATTCCTATCCTGCTGACTCATTTTGCTCAGCATAATATTCTCCATATTCATCCATGTATAAACAAAATTCATGACTTCATTATTCCTAACATTCTTCAAGGACTTAGAATAATCAATTATAAAGTTTGTGTGGAATCATAAAAGACCTAGGATTGTCAAAATCATATTGAAAAACAAGAAGCTAGAAGGCATCTCACTACCTAATCTGAAGCTCTACTACGTAATCATACTGATCAAAACAGTATGGTATTCAAACAGAGACTTTAACCTAAAAACCCCACCAAGTAGACACTTCTCTGAGGAAGACCAATATATCCACCAATGAGATATCATTTTGCACCAGTAAGGATGCATATATTAAAAATACTGGGAACTGGGGCCAGAAAGATAGCATAGAAGTAGAGCATTTGCCTTGCACATGCCGCCAACCTCAGATGAACCCTTTTCAAGTCCCTACATCCCATATGTTCCCCTGAGCCTGCCAGAAGTGACTTCTGAATGCAGAGCCAGGAGTAACCCTTAAGTGCTGCCAGGAGTGACTCAAACACAATAACCAAACTAAAACAAAAATACCGAGAACAATCACTGCTGGTGGGGATGTGATGAGAAAGAAACTCTCATTCACTGCTTGTGGGAATGCAGCCTGCCCCTATAGTAAACAGTATGAAGGGTTCTCATTACACTCAAAATTGAACTGCCATACTACCCAGCAATCCCTATTTTGGGTATCTATCCCCAGGATAGAAAAACATTTATTCAAAAGGATGTATTCACATTGCTATTTATTGCAGTAGTCAGTACAATAGCTAAAACTCGGAATCCATCAATACATGAGTCAATCATTAAGATATAGTACATATATAT
The DNA here is from genome assembly GCA_004027635.1 of Crocidura indochinensis. Lineage (NCBI taxonomy): Eukaryota > Metazoa > Chordata > Mammalia > Eulipotyphla > Soricidae > Crocidura > Crocidura indochinensis. Next base: position 3,941 of record PVKC010052107.1, on the reverse strand, counting down.
ACAATGGAAATACTATATAGCTTTAAGGAATGATGGAATCATACTATATGCAGCAAAATGGATGGAACTGGAAGATATAATGTTAAATGAAGTAAGCCAGAGGAAGAATAAATACCAAATATTATCACTTAGATGTGGTATTTAGAATAATTCATGACGAAATACAATGGACTAAATGAAATCCTTGGCACCAGAGTAGAATGAGTAAAAGGAAAAAAACTGAGTAGAAGAGAAGAAACATAAATATGAAAGAATGTGGGCTTTGCAGAATCAGTGCAGAATGAGTAGTGAAGGCAAAGTAGCTTGCAGACACACACAATGCTCTCTGACAAAATGACCAGCTCTACAACTAAACATTATCAAACTGTCACGTCACCCAATTGTTCCAGATCTATAGCACCAGGGTCAAATAGCTGCAATAACTCAAAATTTCATAATATTCCTATTAGGATCACAGCAAGTCTGATGTGTACATATAAGACCACTGAGTCCAATAGAGTCTAATTAGCACTAACAAGCACAGTAGATCCTCAATGATATTATTAGTATCATTGTGAGGTATAACTGTTATTACAAATTGACTCTTATTGATCTAAGTTTTGATAATTCAATTTGCCTCTGTGCTGTGAAAAATGTAATGAAAGTAAATTTGAGTCTGCAAGAGGGCATAGGAAATTGAGAATATGGGGTAGAAGAATGGTCACACTGGTAGTGGATAGTGCCTGAAATATTCAATGCTTAATATAACTGCATTATTAATCATTTGGTAATAACAGTTTTATAATAAGAAAAGTTTTAAATAGAAGAAAATATATACTTGCTAATTAGTACTAATTTTAGATGGTGATATAATGTCAGTATATTCAATGGATATACTTCATTCACTTATTGAGATGCAACTAATGGAACTAATTGGAGAACACTCCCATTATAGGAGGCTTTAAAATCCCTCTATATCTCCATAGAACATTCATTGTAACAAATTTCACCAATGTAAATATAAATGTATTATTGAATCATGATGGCTTGAAATTGAACTTTTCTTTTGGGGTAGGATTTCCTTTAGTAAATAAAGGTAAGAAATACTTATTTTATTTTACAGAATAAAATCTCACATTATGAAGATTAGAAAAGAAGTACTTTCAAAGAAGTAGGATAAAATGTAATTTAAGACCATGTTTTCAGAAATATAAGTAAATGCAGAAGTACTTTGGAAAACATTAGGTTACAGGTTGTGAAGGGTCAATAAAGGAGAAAAAAATACAAAAAACCCAGAACTAGGACAAATCTTGTCCTCAAGTTCTCACTTGTAAATCCCACTGAAGCCAAGGGAAAGTTTATATCTGAAAGGCATACTTGTCCTACTTCAAAAGCTCTACTAAATTATTATTTTAATACATTGTCCTATTTTAGTCTTGTCTTTGAGGTCCTCATAACATTGTTTTATCTAAATTTTGTTCATAACTTACTCAGAAATCACAGAAAAAAAAGAGTAGGCTAACAAGGGACAATTGGCCTTTTATTCATTTCAAACTAAAGGAAAGAACCTAAGAATAGATATTCTTGGATTCAAGTAACATTTTGTGGTTTTTATTTTATTTTTAATTTTATTTAATTTTATTTTTTTGGTTTTTGGACCACACCCGGTGACGCTCAGGGGTTACTCCTGACTATGCGCTCAGAAGTTGTTCCTGGCTTGGGGGACCATATGGGAAACCAGGGGATCGAACCGCGGTCCATCCTAGGCTAGCGCAGGCAAGGCAGGCACCTTACCTCCAGCGCCACCACCCGGCCGCGGTTTTTATTTTTAATAGAGTGGGAAGTTTGAATAGATATAAAATGTATAATTTGAATACTTACCTTAGTGGAATTTAGTCTCTGAAAGTAAACCATATATAGATGGTAGTATCTGTGGTTGCATTATAAATTTGGTTCCTAATCTGAGGTTACAAATGGGTATTGTAACTAGATCTTTTTAGTACAAGGTGACCTCTAAATCCATGAAATTTTTATTTACCGTGTCTATATTGGCCTGCCTTAAGAAATGCACCAACAAGGTTTAGATTCACTCTACTGATTTCAATCCTGTTATCACACGGATACCTAGCACCTAGGAGTAGTGCTAGTACTAGGAGTAGTCTCCCAGTACTGCTGAGGTTGGCTGAGCAATTCATGTCATTGCATACCCTATCTAGTACAATATCCTTAGGCCTTTGCACTGAATCTTTAGCTTGGTTGTCCAAAAACTACAGGTAGGGTCCGGGGCTTCAGTTTGGGAACCCAAGAAAAGAAAGAAAAGAAATACATCAATGTACCCTTTTTTAAGGGGTTTGGATCAAAATTTTGGGAAAGCAAGAGCAAATTATCCGTTTATGTTATTTTTGGAATTAGATATTAAATAAATTCCTCAAAGAGGTAAATTCAATTTCAAGTACCCTCCAACTAATTTCAGACTATCTTTGCCAACTGAACCCAAGAGAGACAGCTGATAGCTGATCAAAGCCAAGGGAAACTGCTCCAAAGCGATCCTTTGTTCAGGAAGGAAACTGGATCCTGGCAGATCCTGGAACTTCTACTTAGGAGCTGCGAGAATTCACTTGCTTGGTCTCTTGCTCTAAGTCTATAGGCTCACTCCTAATTCATAAACACAATAAGAGGATCTTATAAGTATTTTAAGAGGTCAAATATCTATGACCCTGACTGCTATCACAGCCTTGCATGTGGCCAATCACAGCCTGTCAGGAATAATTTTCTGTGCACAGAGCCAGCAGTAACCGGAGTACGACTGCCGTGTTCCACCCCCCCCCCCAAGTTTTCAAATATCTTTCTGATGGCACATTATTGTTCTCACTTTAATCCTTTTGGTTATTTTGTAATTAATACATTATCACTTAAGTTTGTCTGAACCCTGTTGTCCTACCTTTACTGATAAATGTCAGGGGATAGGGCCAGAGAGATAGCACAGCGATAGGGTGTTTGCCATGCAGGCAGCAGACCCAGAACGGACTGTGGTTTGAATCCTGGCACCCGATATGATCCCCCATGCCTGAGGGGATTTCTGAGCGCAGAGCCAGGAGTAATCTCTGAGCTCTGCTGGGAGTGGTCCCCAAACAAAACAAACAAACCAACAAGCCAGAGAAAATACATGGAAGATAGGAGGGAGTTAGGAGGACTTATTTTTAAAACAGAAAGGGCAACTTAAGTGTCCAAGAGTTATGATATAGTTATGATAATAATTAACATTGTTTCACAAGAAAGGAAAAATGGGGCCATTTCTCGCAAGGGGCGGTGTGGCCCATTACTGGAGGGATCACCGAGAATCTTGGGACATCAGGACTTTTACAGAAGAGGATGGGGGCCCTGGGACCTGCCTGCAACTGTGGCAAAATTGGAAAAGAATAAGAAACCAATACTCAGCTACAACTGCCTTACGTGGTTTGTGGCCACTCGAGGCACCACTTGAGGCCACGCTTCCAAAGGACAATATTTTAGATTTTTAAAGTCCTACTGTTAGCCGCCAGCACTCCAAACGTTATCAGGCCCTCAACCTTTCTCTCCAGTCCGTTACAAAGCAGACACTGTCGACACAAAGATGATGTTCATGACGTCCCTTCCTTCAAATTCTGCCTGGCCTATTCATCACCTATTTTTCAGACCAATTGGGCTGCCGGTTCTTGAGGAGTAAGGGAGGCTTTTACTCTCCACAGCGAGGAGGTCAGCATGGCAAGACAATGAACTAGTTTTCTGTTTACATTTGCCCCTTTTAACTAAGAGTCTCTGAAACCCAAGATGCCCCGCTGTAAAACCCGACGGAGGGCCAACAATCTCGGTGAGGAATGAACCTAGGGCTTGAGCCTATCATTTCAGAAAGGTCTTTGCATTGATAGTAGTGACAAATATCGTTCATGTCGGCGTCTGAGAGTTGAGAGAAAGAGAAAGAG
>PVKC010052106.1:0-10317 GCA_004027635.1 Crocidura indochinensis | reverse complement strand
AATCTTTTTACCTCTTGCTATACCTTTTTAATCTTTTGATTTTCATTTTAATTCAAAGAGTCATAGCATGATCTTTTTTTCCTTCAAAGTAATGTTGCTTTATTCTTTCAGAGACCAGGTCTGGGCAGGCATTCAACAAAGCTGGCACTCTGTGAAGATCCAGTTTCAGTAGGTCCTATTGGGGGAAGAAAAATGAATCGCAGTAGCTCATTTTATTTTGACTTCGAAAGAAGTTTAGTATGCAAAGTGTTAAAAAATCAATTTAGATCATTTAGACTAATTTAAATAAATTTTATCATGTATGTCATACTTAAACTTGAATGTCTAAAAAGTTATAGTTAGAAAATATTTGCAGGAGGGCAGAGTACTGTAACATTGGGAATCATTTCTTTCTCTGTCTCATTTGTATAAAAAGTTTTGTTTGTGATAATAACATACTAAAATTTCAAGGAGAAATCTTAATTTTAAGTAGATTTTTATCCCCCAATTATTTTTTATTATTACTGGCCATGACTAGAGGTGCTTGGCTTACTCTTGGTTCTGCACTCAGCAATTAGTGTTGGAGGGGCCTGGGGCACTAAAGGGGTATTGAGCAAATACAAGATAAATGTCCTTCCTACTGTACTATTCCACTTCTGAGCTCTATCATTTTAATTTTCTGCCTTAAGTAAAATAAATAATCCAAATTCTTTATAGTTTATTTCATAATATTGAGTTTTCTGAGCAGTATATATAAGTAAATTTATTTATGAATGCATGCATATTAATATCTGTGTGGAACTCATTCTTGTTATTCACAGCCATATTATAGAAGATCTCTGAGGTTAGCAAATTAGTGACTACTGTCTCATTCCTATTAGGGGAAAATACACACTAAAGTTGCTGTGAATCTCTGATTATAAAATTGTCACCAACCAATCAATATAGAATATAGGTTTATTTGTGTTTCTGAGAGGACATTGTATTTATGAGTCATTATGGCCAAGCTTAAAGTGAACAGCCCGATAGTTCATGTTGTGCAAAGCTGATCTAATACTCACATTTTCTCAGAAAGGTACATCACGGGAACATTGGGTAGCTTTTCTGTGCTTCACTTAGTTCTTATTGGCAAATTCAATGAGCACAAAAAGTGATAAAAAATAGACACTAATTGAATCCTACTAATAATATAGAATAACAGACATGAGGGGAGAACATCACTAGATTTACCTATATGCATGTATATGTTTTACATTGAAATAGCAGCTTATTATATATTCTATTATGATTATTGTTTTGCAACATTACTCAGTGACAAACAGAACAGACTCTGGAGTTAGCTTGATCAGATCATGAGATCATTCTTTACTAGCATTGTGATTTTAAGCAGGTTACCTTTCTTTTCATATCCTAGGTGTGCTGTTAGCATATCTAGAATTCAAGAATTATATAAGAACATACTTAGAGGCTTTTTGTGCAGTTCAAATAAGTAATTTACCCCCAAAAATATAACTTAAGTATTTATTGCATTTTAAAGGTTTCTTTCTTATTGATATTATAACATATCTATATTTTTTGTTTGTTTGTTGTTGCTGTTGTTATTTGCTATTTTGGGGGGGACTAACCCCAGTTGTGTTTAAGATTTATTCCTGGTTTATACACAGGGATCTTTCTTGGGTTGGGGGACTATAGGTGGTAATGCCAGGGATCAAATCTATTCAGGAAGATACAAGGCAAGTGCTTTAACTGCTGTACTATTTGTACCTTAGTCCTTATAAAATCTCTTTTATGCCCTGTGCCACTGCTCCGACCCAGCTTTTTACTTTTTTTTAAGGCAGAGAGTATTATAGTTCCCACCAGAACAATTTATACATAAAAATGTTTTTCTATTTATGACTGAAACCCAAGTACAATCAGGCTTGTAATTATGGTGCTTAAATAAAGATTTTATTTAAAAAAATAAATAAGGGGTCAGAGCAGTGGCACAAGACAAAAGGCATCTGCCTTGCACTTGCTAGCCTAGGACGGACCTCGGTTTGATCCCCCTGGCATCCCATATGGTCGGTCCTTCAAGCCAGGAGTGATTTCTGAGCGTATAGGCAGGAGTAACCCCTGAGTGTCACCGGGTGTGGCCCTTCCCAAAAAGCCAAAAAAATTAAATAACGCAAAAAATGTTTTTTAATTCTTCAATATTTCTCTCTATTGATACTTGTCTGCCTCTTGGATCATTGCAGGACAGCCAGGGTTAGGTTTTAGTTTTTCTTTATACTTTCTCCAGAGATGATTATGTTTCTTTCTTTGATTATTTTTAAAGAGCATTCATTAACCTCTAAGTAAACAATCACAAAGCTATCTATCATTCTGATTATGGGTTATGGAGATAGTTACTAAATGGAACTGAGTTGAAGTATGTTTTCATCAAGGTGAAGATGCTATTGGAAACTCTCCATGAGGCAAGGACATGGCTTCTAGAAAATAGAATGAGTCACTCTGATTTTAGAGAGTCAGGCAGGAGAGCAGCTGTGCCAAATTAGTACTAGTATCTTCCTATCCTCCATTTCAAACTTTTCAAAATATTTTCTTTTCCCTCGTCAATTCCTTTTTGAACAGAGCAATTTAATCAGACATAATATTGGCTTTCATAGGTTACTATGGTGATTGGCCAGGACAGACCAACATCCACTACCATCATGAACACATTTTATTTGATGCTAAATTAGCTTTGCATGCCATCAGAGTTTTCTTAGAAGAAAAAAATAGAGAGCAGAGGGCACTTAAACTCTTCACAAAAATGAGAAAGAGGTTCCCATTTCATTTTCTTCCTCTTTGTTTTTTTCTGTGCCACATCTGCTTGAAATATACATCCAGGCATCATATTTATTAAATATATAGAAGTATACAATAGGCTAGTAAATTATTGACCTATTATTTCTCTTAAGTAAATGACAACTTTTTTCATCAAGGCCAATAAATAAGAAAGATGAAAATTGTATAAAGGAAATAATGCACACCGTTAAATTTTATATTTTAATATACTACTTTTATTGAAGTTTTAGATTTACAACAAAGTGGATTCTAACTCTGCTCCCAGACATGATATTTTTCCCACTATTATGATTTCACACCATTTCAGAGTAGAAAAACAATGAGTCATTGCCTATATTACTCATTCTAAAGTGCCCAGTGAGCATAGACAAAACCCAGAGTTATCAGTATCTGACTTTCTGGTAAGCTATAAAACCACAAGAAGTCTGAAGCTTCTATAATTTTGTTATTAAAACTAATCACAAAACTCTTTATGACTTCTCTGGGTATATTTGTCATTTTTATTTATCTAATATGATGTTCCAGTCTTCCTTTTCCACTAGACTGCACACTCCTCCAGGAAGAAGGTCTTATTTCTCTCCCATGTTTTGTTAGTCAAAGCATCTCACAGTGAGTATTTCATAAGCTTTGAAAAATGCTGATTGCACAGGCAGGTGATATAGTGCAACTTTAGAGCACTTGCTTTGAGTGTAAAAGAGCCTGGGTTTGATCAAACAAATAGAAACTGAGTTTGATTTTATAGGAATAGAGTATGAGTTTTTCCTTGTGTCTAACAACACAATATTTGTGAAAGACAGGGTGTAATTTTGACCAAGTTGATAGTTGAATAAGAGAAAGAATAGCTACTATACGTAAGTTATGCCTAAACATCATAAACATTTGAGTAATTTTCCTTCTTTCTACAAGTGTTTCTGGTTTGTATTTGAAAAATACACAAATACTTGGAAACACATTGAAGATTTAAATGGGTAATCTTGAAATAAACTAGTCCACAAAAATATTCACTCACTCATGTGCCAAACAGCCTTATAAAGAGGCCAGTAGCCTGGGTGTGGGATGTGTATAGGGGTGGGAGGAGGGGCATAGCTAGATATAATGATAAATATAAAAATCTACATGGCCTAAAAGTTAAGGAAAAATTGTTCTCTACAATACTGCTGGAAAGAAAGAAATACCATATGCAGATGGTACCATGTGTCATGTGGTTAAAAAAAAAGTCTATGCCAGAGTCATGGCTCATATAAAGCAGAGAATCCCTGGATCCAAAGGGAACCAGGCAGATGGAGATAATAGAAGTTGCAGAGAGAATTACTGTAGATTAATCACTAAAAAGTAGGTTTCTCCCTTTTCCCCCACATGAATTTTTGATAATGTAGTATGGCCACAAGATAAAAGTCCTAAATGCTTAGAAGGTCAAATTTCCCATCAGTGGCATATCGGGAGTTCTGTTGTAGCAAATTAAATTGAGATATAGAAAATAACTCAAATTTTGTCAGACAATTATATTTATGGGTTTAGAGCCATACTTGTTTTAGTAGTTTGAGGGCAGAAATAAGCTTCCATTCTTAAATCTCAATAAGTCTAAAAAAACAAATTGAGAAAGAAAAGATGTAGTTGAGTCAACAGTTCACTTTGAAATGAAAGGGGAAATATAAGTCAACAGAATTTTCCAATGACATTATTTCTGAATCTGAAACTGAAGTCAATTAAATTTAGTCTTAAATTACCTACTTAAATTATTATTCTGAATATACGCTCCCTTTTGAAATAAGAGAATCCTACAAGATGAAAGAAAATGAATTCTGAACAGTACTATCTGAAAATTAAATTTTCTCATCAAGGTCAATATTTCCTAGGAAGCAGTTTCCAAATCCATAGAAGGGTGATGTTCGGAGAGATCGTTTCTTTCTATTTCTTTATGAAAAAACCAATTTGAAAGTAAAGCAACTAGATTTGTCTTTCATATTTTTGGTACCACCATTTTCTAATTCAGAATATCAATACAGTAAGGACAAATTTTGTCTTTTTTTTTTTTTTTTTTGGTTTTTGGGACACACAGTGATGCTCAGGGGTTACTCCTGGCTATGCGCTCAGAAGTCGCTCCTGGCTTGGGGGACCATATGGGAAACTGGGGGATCGAAATGCGGCCTGTCCTAGGTTAGCGCAGGCAAGACAGGCACCTTACCTCCAGCGCCACCGCCCGGCCCCTTTATCACTATTTCATAAAGAAAATAACATGACAAATATTATGGTATACATATATTTATTATCTGTGTTTGTATAAATTTCATTTATTATCATATGTATTCAGCCATAGAAAGAAATAGTATTTTATTTTAGACAACTCTTTGTCTAGTCTACCTACTTGTACAGTCTACTTCTATAGTCTACACCAGGGGTAGCGAACAAGTTCAACACAAAGAGCCAAATTTTAAACTGTTAGAGTCAGAGAGCCACACGACACAGTGACCTGCCAAAACAGACAAACACTCACACAAAAGCATATAATTTTAACAATAATATATTAAACACATATTGCATTTTGCCATTTTAAGTGAGGGTAAAAATCTTGTTCGCCACCCCTGGCACTGATCTAGTGTATCACAACAGAAAGAAAATTATTTCTTTATTTTCTTTTTATTTTAATTCCAAATCAAGTCATCTCTCCTATCTGTAAGCGTAGTATTTGGGTTGAGCAACTTCTGTTCTTAATCATGCCATGATACTCCTACTTCTTCATATTGAATCTTGCATTGCTTATAATTTTCTGCATGTGCTCCTTAGCATTTATGGTGAACATTATAGCCTAGACAATCTAACTTAAGTATTGTCTGTATTCTTTTCTTTCCTTCCCAGCTCTCCACATAGTTGTGCTCATTTTCTTTGTGCACTTTACGGTAATACTACTCATACTATATATTATTTATTCATCAATTTTATTAAATTTGATGGACTGCATGATAGTGATATAGGTACTATAACACTTGTGGCGAAAACTCATTATTTAATGATTACAATTCAATTAGGACTGTGATTTATATATGAGCTTAATTTCTTATTGTCTTCCTTATATTACAATAAGAATCTTGTAACTGAAGTCATATCTTTGCCAATCATGGTTATCTTTAGCATCTTGCATAAAGTCTAAAATAAAGTAGATTTTATATAAATGTGAGAAATTAAAACCTTTTTTATATAAACATAAAGAAATCACCGGATTGTTTTCAGTAAAGTAAATTATGTTTTTAATCTGAAAATGTATTCATGATTATGCAATTTTAATCAATACTGAGATGCAAACTTTGATTTTTAAAAAATTCATATTTTTTCATGTTTCAGTTAGCAATATGTCACTATTTTCTATAGCCTTCATAAAAGTACACACAAACATGTATATGTATTTTCTTGGTATATTAAAAATGCAACATTTTTTTCATGAGAAACATGCACTTTTAATCTATTTGGGGAAATTTTCAATGCAAATTCAGTTTTTATTAAACATAGAATTTTTAATAATATATTTTTATTCAGTAGCTTTTTAGTAATTTGCATATTTTTAGAATTTTGACATTTTCACTGAGATGCCATAATTATTATTTTTAGATCATTGCTTAATTTTAGAGCTTCCTATAGTTTATATAGAATTGATTTTAATTTTCACATATATAGAATTACTGTATGCTGTAGAAATTTCACTTTGGGTTATAAAATTAAAGAATTGAATATATGTTTTGAACTTGTGCAACCATGTGTATATCATTATTTATAAGTAAAATTTGGATGGGAAACAAATGTTGAGTAGTAAATGAGCAAGAAGTTAATGTGATATATCCAGATAATAGAATGTCCTCATTGAATACAAGATGTATATAAAAATAAAATTCTTCAACATATAATATGAATGAAAGCTCAGGATATATTCTAAGTGAAATAAGTCAGTCACAAAAATATAAACTAAATGAATAAATTAGTTGGGACCGCCAGAGTCACAGACAGAAAGCAGAATGGTAAGGATAGGAGAAAGAAGATAGTAAAAGTTTTATTTAAAGACAACAGATTTTATTCTAGATTAAGAGTTATGAGAATACATTTTACATTGCAAATGTGAGGAAATGTAAACATGCTAAATATCACTAAAGTGTTTACTACTAAAAAGTTTATCATAATACATTTGTTATGTTTATCTTACCACAGCAGAAAATAAAAATACTAGAGTCTATACAATATTTTCATTGTAAACACAATGGAACCAGAAACCATATTTGTAAACACTGCATCCAGAAAAATGTTCAAAACTACATAGTTCCTTTGAAAACCATTACTGAAAATTGGTGAAGCAAGATTCACCAAGAGCAAGAACTAGTCTATACTCATTCTGATATCAAAAATAGAATATTTTTATTATAGGACCACACCTCACCAGGCTCAGGTGTTACTTTGGGCTCATAGCCCTAGACTTACTATTGGCAGACTCTTGGGATGTAGGAGATTGAACCCAGGATCACTGCATTCAAAGCAAACAATCTACCTAAGGTGCTACTACTCCAAGGTACATTTTTTTATCCAAAATTTAAAGTCAAAATTAAATTTAAAAAAATAAAATAAAGAGAAAAGAGCAGCAAGAGGAATGAGCTATACCACTGTATTTGTGGCAGCAAGCACTTACACTTTTCCAGGTGACAGGATTCAATGTTGAAATACTTAACTACAGTATGGCAGGTAACCTGGGATAATTACTATCCTGAGTGAGACAATCACTGAGATAAGAAGTATTTTTAAGTCGACAAATATTCCCCACACTGAAGATTTAAATAACAGAAAGTGTCAGAACCTGAAGACATAAAATATGTACCAATGGAGCAGGATTTTTACTGTGTCCAGTGGCCTGGAAAGATAACTAAGGAGAATGCACCCAGGGTGTTTATGAGCAAATAGAACCTGAGAGGTCTATTTCAAAATATATTCTTCATAATAAATGAAGAAATCACTAACACATAAAGACAATGAAGCAAAAAAATGTACAAGAGAAACTAAGCATGTGCACTAATACACATTGTTATTTAGTATGGGTGAATATAAAGTATAGGTATTTATTATGGGGAAAATGGTCCATTGTAAATAATGATAGTGAAATTTATTGTTCAAGACATCTCTCCTACCTACTTTGTATTGTCTTATGACTTACATAACAAATATGAGATTATATTTGTTTAACAAGTGAACAAGCTGAGATAAGAAGGTAATAACATTATAAAATTTCATAGTGTAAACTGGAAATGTGGAAATCAAATTCAGGTGGTCAAAATCCATTCTCTGAGTTCTTAACCAGAGATAAAAATAATGACCACCTTTTCAATAATATTCTAAAATGATAGATAATAAAAATGAAATAAAATGAGATAATGTAATGAAGAGTCAATTTAAAAAGAGATTAGTTTAAAAATCACTGGGCAATAATAAAATACTTCAAATTTACTAGAGTAGGAAATGTATGAAATTCAAAACAGCAGGATTAAAACAGGTATAAAATAATGATATTAATAATTCAATATCATAAGTGAAATTAGGTTAAAACCAAAGGAAAATAGCTCTTTCTAATACCATAAACAATAAAAAAGGTAAAATACATAAAAGACATTATTAACTATGGTAGATGAAAAATACAGATGTAACACACTCAAAAGAAATAATATTTCCTTCTTGTCTAAATGAATCCACATAACTGCACTTTCACCTATATCAGTGACATTTCAATTGAAAAGAATATTTTAGTATCTTTGATAGAATTTTCGAAAAGAATTTGAAAAAATACATTTACCAGAAAAATATTGAAACTTATGAACTAATTCTAAAATAAAAATGCACATATCCATAGTGACATGCCTATATATGCAGTTACATATGTTTCTTTTTAAAAGAGGAACTTTATTTTCCATCCACAAATGCTTGCCTGGCTTGTCTGTACCAGAACCCAGTGCATATTTTCAGAGACACATGGCTGGGACTGGAGACAGGAGGTGGGGGGTTAAGGGGGCAGGGAGATGATAGGATGACAACCCTTAGGGATAGTCGTGCCCAGAATCATAGCTTTGAAGGGTCTACCCTGAACTCACCAAACCATACAGTTTTTGTGTGATCCGTAGCCATCAAGAACAACTTTCAGTCATGGTGTTCTTTTTATGAATGGAACCCAACTACAAACATATTTGTAATCATGGTGCTTAAATAAAGATTTTTTTTTTTAAGACCATTCATTTGCTTGTAGGACCAACTTCTAAAGTGTTAGTTCTATGTAGGATCTTTTTTGGTGACAGAGTTGGGACTGAACCTTGCTTGGTCACCTCACGGTACCAGGCGGCTGGCACAGAAGGATTGCTAAGTTCCCAATGAAGCCTAGATGTGCGACTAGAGGAACTGCAAAGCTGCAAGAGTCCAAGTCGAGAGACTGCAGGGAAAGTGAATCACGGGACAGAGATGCCAAAGACAAATCAGATTGTTCCACAAGTAAATGAATTCCTTGGTAAATATTTTTTTTTTACAAACAAGTTATGATGGCTTTTCCAGTACTACCAAACAAAATCCAAACATTATTTTCTTTTTCTGCAAATAAAACCGTTCAACTCAAGGGTTGGTTGTGAACAGTATAAAACATTTATGAGACGTTATCTGGTTAGCCTGTCCCCTGGCCTGCTCCAATTCAAGATGACCTTATACAAAAGTTCCCTAAAGGGCAAAGTCAAAAGCTTCTACCCAAATCATTTCAAAATAGAAACTTTTTTAGGAATACCTTGTGTGCTGGGTTGCCCGAGGAATGAATCCTTTGGTATAAAATAGTCACAACTCAAGGGAAAGGCAGAGAGAAACTGTCCCCTATCCTATTCACACACTCACAACCCGTCACTACTCCACACTACTCAGGCTCACAACCTGCCATCACTCCACCCATCTCAACATGCTCACAGCCTGTCCCTACTGTCACTACCAAGTCTAGCCTCAATCACAACACTGAACCATCTGGAGCAGGTACAAAGGAACCTGGAAGGTAGGTAACCAGATGAATCTTGTAGAGAACCTCTCTCCAGTGGTTCTGAGTATACCCCACCTGTCCCCTTGACAGACATGTGACAGCGCCCACCAGCCTTACAGGGGTCTACACCACTCACTCTACTTAGACTCTCACTTCATCCATCCACACGGTTAAAGTTCAAGAGGTGTGGGGGATGCCCTCCCACCCAGTAATGGCCTGGTTTATAGCCACCAAGCTACTCCCATGGTGGTGTCCCTGCTGTGGAGACAGATTCTGGGAGGAAACTGCACCTGGAACCAGCAAGCTACCCCTGGTGAGTAGTGGGGTGAGCAGATTTCCGTGGGCCAAGGACTTAGGTCAAGCCACAGGGGCCAAGGATTTAGGCAGCCAGGGAGTTGGATATGTAAAGATTTTTTATATATTTCTATCTTGGCATTTTCTTGAAAATACTGACTAGTGATTATTCTAAAGGATTTAATTATCTT
>PVKC010052105.1:0-10305 GCA_004027635.1 Crocidura indochinensis | reverse complement strand
AACAGAACCCATGTACAATTACTTTGTCCCTCAAGACTCCAGATTGTAATACATATTTCTTAGCAGCACATCAAGCATTCTAAAGCCATACAACTTATGTGACTCCTTAAACATTGAAGGCATAGTACTTTTTTTACATTTCCATGCTTATGCATATTAGTTTAAGTTAGCTTCAAAAGTGGGTGCTTCTTTTTAAGGATAAGAGTCAAAGGAGCACAGTAAAAATGGCGCTGAAGTGGCAATAATTGTTTGCATTGGCCCATCAAAATATGGGGATCATGGAAAGGGAAATCCTTGGCCTATATACAAGAGGACCAAACCCCTGATGTTTCCTGGCATAAGACTAGCTCTAGGCTCCAAGCACACTAGATTGCCCAATCCCAGTCGTTGTCTATAGTGCCAACACACTTTTATTTTCCACGATGTCTCTGTTGTTGGTATCATGTTTCTGTATTAAAGATCCTGGGATCTGCATATCCTATATTGCAGTTAGGATGGTGCAGAGTGTCCTCTCGTTTCACCTTACAATTAAAGGGCAATGCAGAAAGCCCTGTCCAGTATGCAGGTCGTTGATATTCTTAGGTCTTCTCAGTGTTAAGGGAAGTCTCTTGTGAGTAGATCAGTGTCAGAGCAGCGGTAGGGTCTTTCCTGGTGGAGGATTGCTTCCAAGTGTTGTTGTAAACAAAATCTTGGGCTTTTCCTAGATAGCTTTCCTATTTCAGGGGTGAATAGAGAATGGAGAGGCCTGTGCAGGTCATTATGCCAATGTTCAGGGTGTAAGGTTCCATTGCACTACAAGATTTGAGAGTTCCAATCTCTATTACATAAGAATTTATTTGATTGTAGGTATTTCCCATTTTAATGTGCCTATGCAAACAAGGAACAATGCCACAAGGTTTTATAGGCTATTATGGGGGATGCAGGAACATGTATAAAACTCCCCATGATGTGCTTAAACATAGGAATTAAACTGAGGGACTCTTCCACCACATATTTCTTATTGAAAAGATCACAAAGAGAAAAAAGGATAAAAAGTGGGAAAAATCTTCACTGTTTATGAGAATATTTAGTAAGATTTAGGTGTAAAAGAAAATAGATATAAAATATTCAAAGCCATACGTTTACATTTTATGACTTTTGATATAATTGGGGTTTGTTAAATCCAGTGAAACACGTTCTGTGATTAGGAATGTGGAGAACAGTAGTTGAAAAGGGTAAATGGGGGTACTAAAGGATGGGGATGATAGAGTTGAAAATTGAAATCAGCTTTAGAGGGTTATGCGAAAGGAGAGGATAGAAGATGGACATTCTACACAAACAAAACATAACTTAAGGATGGGATATTATTATTAAAATAGGTGGTGCAGGCGGGGGCAATAGCCCCCGCACGGTTTTGAATATGTAGACTACTAAGATAATGCCAGAGACTGCCTTAGAAAAAATGAGCAGTTAAAAACACCCCCAAATTTGGGCTCATCTGGAGGCCGGGGGGCAGGAGAGGGTGCAGCTGGGAGCCTACCAAGACTCCCAGCCTGCCCAAGCAAGGGAGAAAACCTTCCACATTGGGGCCACCCCAGGCCCCATGCCGGGGAGATCCAGGTTCAGGATCCAACCACGACTCCGTGGAGAATCAGCAGCCAGGATCCACCCGCCCTCCTCCCTAGCCCTCACACCCTGCACAGGGGCAAGGGCGGTGAAAACTTGGGATTCCCTCCCAGAGGGGCCACCCGACACCCACCTTTTCTGGCCACCTGGGTCGCCACCCCAGGAGGCCCTGGAGGCCGGGGGGCAGGAGAGGTGCAGCTGGGGGCCTCGACCAGTCCCATTTTAACTAGTGCATTTAGACAATTAATGTTCTGCATAATGTAGACATAGTTGGATTGATATCTACCATGTTTATTGGCATCTACCATATTTATTCCATTTTAGTTAATTTTTGGCTTCTACTACTTTTTTGTCTTGCACAATTTGATATGTACAATTAGTAGAATTCCATATCCCCTCCTATTTTAGCATATTTTTAATATATCCATGTTTCTCAAAATTTTTTGACCATGGTTCACCTTCCAATTTGCTTTCTTCCTGTTTCCCTGATATCTATTAGTTGATCTCCAGTTTCACAGCTATGGCTCTGTGAAATAACTTGAGATCTCAGAAGATATCTCATGGTCTCCAGTTGAGAAGCATTAAGTTATGCTATCAACTTTTTAATGATAATTTAGAACAAAATATTCTAGAACACTTTTTTTTTTGGGGGGGGGCTACACCTAGCTGCGCCCAAACCAGTCAGGGGTTACTCCTGGCTCTGCACTCAAAAATTGCTCCTGACAGGCTTGGAGTAACATATGCGATGCGGGGGATTGAGCCCAGGTTAGTGCCGTGTCAGCAGCATGCAAAGCAAATGCCCTACTACTGTGCTATCACTCCAGCCCCAGAACAGAATATTCTAGCACACTTACAAATAACAGCTGTTACCATTTTATAGTGAATACCTTATGATAAAATCATGACAATTCTTCTCTTTTTCTTACATCATCATTTCTTCATGTGCATGCTTATATATAAGAATCTAACATTATTATCTTAGACATGTATTCCTTATGATGAATGATAGCAAATGTTTTTCTTTTATCATTATTTCTTTACTGATTTTACCGTATGCAGAATTTAGCTTCTGACCACCATTACTTTCCTGTTCTCTAAAACACTTTTTCACATTTCTTGCAAGATCTGGAGATAAATTACCTCCATTTTTGTCAGTAAAATTCTCTCTATTCTTCACTGGTTAATAATTACAAAGAATTTCAAAGTTTTATTGCATTCAACATTTTGGATATTTTAATGCACTCTATTCTTACTTTCATGCTTTCTGAAAATTCGGAAGAAGTTCTTCGTTTGAGCTCAGGGGGTGGAAATTGTCTTCCCACATGATGCCTGGGAAATCATGTAACCTTCTTCTTGAACATAAAGGAACAGAGTCACATTGCTTAGCTGCCTGTAACCATAAATGATGTCATAAATATTTAAAAACTCAAGCATAGAAATGTTCCCTACCCATGTTCTATATGTATTGTAATCCCTAGTCTATAGAATTCTTAAGAATATTTTATCTTGTAATTTGAAGATGTGGGTGTGTGAGAAAGATTTGTGATTCATAGTACTTTGCTGTGGTTTGTCAGGAGACATTAAATTCTAGAACATTTTGTTATTTTGTCAAACACTTTATTTTTTATCTTTCATCAGTTTTATTAGATGGATATTTCAATTTTTAGGGTTAGCCCATAGTCCTCAGATTTTTTCCTTAATGCTTTCTTTGATTTAAATAATAGATTTTCTAGCTCATAAACTCTTTTATTGGCCTATGAAAGTACAGGTTTTCTCTCCCTATGCTTTATTTTATTAGAATTTCTATTATGTTACTCATTTGTTTTTGATATTGCCTACATTGCCATTTGAAAATTTGATATAATACTCATAGTTTTTTTAAGATTTTTTTCTGCTAAATTTTACAACCCTGCCATATTCTTATGCTTGCTTATATTCTTCATTTTTTTCTTTTTATTGCCTCAAAATTTTTCTGGTGTCAAAATAAAATGTGTCATCTAAGAGGATGTATAGAAAATGGGTTAAGTGATGAGATGTCTCTCTACCTGGAACTTTAGATGACTAGCACTGGGTATTTCCTTTCTTTTTAATGTCATTAATATCTTTATTTAAACACCTTTATTACAAATATGATTGTGGTTGGGTTTCAGTCATGGGAATGTTGCACTGGTAAAGGGGGGTGTTCTTTACTTGGTATTTCTTTTCTTAGGACTATTAGGTTCTATAAATATCCAAGCTTAGATAATCTTGGCTTTATAAATATTTTCTCAAGTATGACCTGACCAAGTAGAAGAGTGGTCTAATATTTTTTTCCTTTCCTTTCTTTTATCAGAAACATATTTACACTAATTTTCTTACTTATAAAACACAAAATATTGTGAGATCCTCTCTGTTTTTTTTTTATCCATAGAGTTCTATGCACTGAGCCTCCAGCAAATTACAGTGAAATCCACACAATGAAGAACTAATATGACTTTCACAGATTCCAGAGTAGTAAGGATAGAGTTTTCAAGCATGGTCTTAGTTGTCTTATCTAATACAGAGCAAGAACAATTTCAGCAAATTACAGCTAATTACAGTGCTGGTGTTCTATATTGGCACTAGTTACCAGGGATATTTCCTCCAAATCTGTTATGTAATTTACTGCTCCAGCAAGCTAGAGTAGAGACGGACTCTGTCTGGTCATTATTGTTAAGACTCAACTGGAATTGTCTCTCATCAGAGATCACTATAATCCCTAGGAAAGTACATTACCAAAGTTCATTTTACAATCCACTATTATATAATTATTCTCTTCAACTACTCAAGCATGCAGGATATGCCTATTTTAATTAGTTTTGTTTGGTTTATCATTTCATTGCTATGAAGCAAAATAAGATCATAACTGTGTACTTTTTCTCTGTTGAGGGTAAACCTTTTTATCAGTTTGAGTAGAAATGGTTGAGAAGTAATGACAGATATAAGAAGTAATTAATATCAGTCCAGGACTTCTTAACACATCTAGGCATCATTTTCAGGCAATACATATACCTAGGAAAAATATTTTTTTAGTAAAGTATTGGAGCTAGTAATGATTTCTAATACCATTTGAACCAGAAATTTCTTAATAAAGCATCAGATCTCATGATTTCTTCCCACTCCTGATTCTTGAAGCAAAGGAACATACAACAAAGTATATTTCCTTACTCAACTGCATTCCACATCATGACACAAAGACAACCAAAATTTTTTTGACTCCTCCCATTTTTTGACTTCTTAAATCACCCTGTCCTATCATTATAATACTGTTTTTATTGTAATCACTATGTTTTGCTACTTGTAACTATTACTTACATGTGTGGATTTCAAAAGGAAGCTGATCATTTATCCATGCTTCTAATGGCTCCAGGCAAATATTCAGTATTCATTAATATGTGTTAAATGAAGCATCAATCAGTATGCCAACATTTAATATCATAGACAAAGTACTAATTAAAACTATTAAACTATTAAAACATATACTCTGATTGGTATTTTGTTTTCTATGCCTAGAATAAAATGCAAATATTAAAAATTTAGAATTCCAGAAGTTTAGAGTTAAGATGTTCACCTTTATTGAAGCACAAGCCCATTATTGATCACTTCCTTCACTGGCTTCACTATGTTTCAACAGATGCACCTTGCTCTGTGTTAGAATTAGACAACTAAGATCATGTTTCATGTTTGAAAGCTCTACCCTTACTATTCTGGAATCTGTGAAAACCATATTAGTTCTTCAAAAGTAGACCCAAAGCCTCTGGATTCAAACATTCTCATAGCTGGCTACATCTCTGAGTATTTGGTAAATAGTTACCTAATTTTGATTTCTAAGTAGTTTTGTGTTCATTTTCTAGTGTTCAGTATGAGCTAAATATGTATTTCAGAGAATTTTATATGAGCTGCTTAAGAAAAGTACCAGAAATATACATTTTTAAATTGAGAATCCTTTGAAAAAGTAACTGGAGGTTTGGTATCACTTCTTTCAAGCAAGTTGGTATCATAAAAAAGGAGGTTTGTATATTTTTTCTGAATATATTAAAAAAAAGCATGCATAAAGAATTGGAAATGTGAACAAAGCACAGTGAGTACTATGTGAACAAGATTACATTATTTAAGGAGCTGCCTTTTTTTAATCTTTCAAATTTAGCAGAAACAAGGCCCTACCCAGAATAGAAATACATTTTCTCTAGCTCATGTCTTTCATTTTTTTCCCAAGAAAGCTTTGTTATTTTTTTTCCCTTTGTAACATTTTTAGTAATGCACCATAATTTACAAAGTTACTTAAGAGTTGATTTCAGGCATATAATGTTCCAACATCAATCTCATCAACTGTGTCAAATTTCCATTTCCACCCAGTTTCCTTGACAGGCACATTTTAAGTTTGGCTTTTAACTTTGGAAAAGCTTTTTCTTTAGAGTTGGTGTTCTCACACAGACAGATAGTGTTTATTCTCTGAATGTTACCCAAAAGACCTTGGAAGCTATGACTAAATTATGGCAAATGGAGGATCTCAAATGACATCCTTTTGTTCAAAGTTGGTCAAGACTTCCTCAAAATCATAACAAAGAAGCCTGAATGACTTTACTTATCCTTCCTCCAAATGTAGTTTTTCTTAATCTCTGCATGCAGTGAATTAAAAGCTTTGACATTGTAATGACAAGGTCACAGATGCAGGTTTAAAAGTTTATCACTTATTTTATGGACTATTGAGCAATTGCCCTTTATTATTAGAAAATTGGCTAAAATATGCAAACTCCTATTTTATACACCTACTAAAAGGACTAAACAAATAAACCACAAAAAGTTGGGGAGCCTTGGCACTCTAGGGGTAAAATTTGGGCAGAAGGGAAGTTTCAAAAAGAGAGTTCTCTAGAAATGGAAAGAGAAGAAAGGAAAAGAGGGAGGTGTGGATGGTAGATAAAACACTGTCTGGTGAAAGCAAACTGGTATAACTGCACGTTACCAAGGTTTATAAACGTTAGGGGGAGTGATTGGGAAGTTTTGCAGTATGGGTATATGGATGGACGCTAGTAGAAAAATGTTAGAGTTTTGGATGGCAAACATGAAATGGATAACAATCTTGGATTCATAAACAACCTTTAATGTGGCATGTTCATTCTATTTACTGATTGTTTTTAGTCATGAAAATGAGGAATTTTGCCAAGTTTTTGCATATATTGAAATGACCCTCTGACTTAATTTTTATAATATACATGAATTTGTTGATTTTTAAGTTCTCTAAATATCTTGTATAGAGAGATAAATGCCCCTTGATAATAGTATATAATCATTTTAATATGCTGTTCAAATAAGATTCATAGTATTTTTGAGAATATTTGCATACAAATTCATCTAAAATATTGACGTATTATTTTCTTTTCTTGGATTGTTTTTTCTAACTTTGATATTATAATACTAATGTCAAAAAAAAAGAAAAGGTTCAAATCATGTTTTAGTCTTTCTTTGGTATTTGAGATGAAGATGTGGAGGGCCTTAATCACCTGGGTTTTATTTTTTGTTTGTTTGTTTAATCTGTTATAAACTTGGATAATGCCACGTTTTAAAGTGTATGTGAAGTATGGAAGAAACAAATTATTTTCTTCAGTCATAAATGACATTAATGTTACCTTTGCACATAATTATATAAATGTAACTATTTTGACTCACCCTAATTGATGTCTTTAGAAAACTATTTAAAAACTCTTTTTTAGTTGCACTTTATTTTCTATAATGTCCGAAGTTTTTGAAAAAATGCCAAGAGTTGGGGCAGAATTGTAAACTTAATCAATGTTAATTGTGTTGTGCATTATTTTAAGGATGGAACCAGTTAAGTGATGGAACCAGTGAGAGAGGTGATAATGGGAGCCGGGAGGTGGCGCAGGAGGTAAGGTGCCTGCTGCCTTGCCTAGGATGGACCAAGGTTCGATCCCCCTGTTCCCATATGGTCCCCCGTGCCTGCCAGGAGCGACTTCTAAGCACATAGCCAGGAGTAACCCCTGAGCGTCACTGGGTGTGGCCCAAAAACAAAAAAACCAAAAAAAAAAGAGAGAGAGAGGTGATACTATTTAATGTTCAAAAGGGGACAATGCTAATCTTTGGCACTGCTTTACAATCATTAAAACTCAGAAAGAACTTGTCAGAAACATCTCTTAACATTTCTTTGCTCATGACAATTAAAACAATTTAAAATGACCTGGTATTGTTTTTACATTGTGCAAAGATGCTCCCAGAATGAAACTTTTGTTCCATTAGTGATTTTCAATTTCATACCACGTACCACAATTTATTCTGTTTATTTACCTTAATGTGTCTGTCTATGTACTACTCACAGGATATTATTAATATTTATTCTATTATCTCATACAATATTTCATGCTAAGCACTTTGAAATTTCAACACTTAATCTTTATATCCTACCTAAAAGGATAATAAATGCCATTTTAGAGTTAGGGAAACTGAGGTGGAAGAGGTCAAGAATTGACCATCTAGACTGGAGAGATAACACAGAGGTAGGGCATTTGCCTTGTATGCAGAGGATCCAATACAGACAGTGTTTCAAATTCCGGCATCCCATATGATGCCCTGAGCCTGCCAGGAGTAATTTCTGAATGCAGAGCCAGGACTGTCCCCTGAGTGCCACCAGGTATGACCCAAAACCCAAAAAAATAAAAAAATTGACTATCAAAAAACTATCTGATAAGGATGTAAGGTTCTTTTACTTCAAACTAAAATTAATCCTACTTTAGTCCTGAACTTCATACTTCAAAATCTAGATGGCCTTCTGTCCATCTTTGTTTGAAAGGTAAATGGAATCATTCATTAATATAACTTATTCACACAAAATGATTCTTTGAAAAAAAAATTTCTTAAAAGGAAAATAAAAATATACTTAACAGTTAAACTCCCTGTTTATTTAAAGTAACTAGTGAAATCAATTTAATTTAAGTATGTAATTTTTTTAAAGTGCTATTATAGCACACAATAACAAGATCACAAAATAGCTAGCAGAACATTTTACAAACAATGTATAGTAGGATTCAATAAATGTGGTACTTTGTAAGATGTATTGATAAGAAAAGAGAAATATAGTTAAATTGATTATCATGCAACTCAATAAAATCAATGCAAGACTTAGAATCTCTAGCTAAAAAAATCCTATACTTTAGTCACTACTGATCTACTCCTTTTAACACAATTGACATCGAATAATACTCTTGATTTTGTTTTGTTTTGGAACCACACTGAAATTTTGAGAGGGTTACTTCTGGCCTGTTTGCAGGACCATATGGAGCCTGGGGACAATCCAGGATAGCCACATGCAAGGCAAAAGCCCAAACCACAGCACTATCACTCTGATACTAAAAGTTCTTTTCTTTTAATCTATATTTTTATTTAATACATCTTTATTTATAACATCATGTCAGGCTTTGTGATACAATATTCCAACTCCACAACCTCCATTTTTCTCTCTGCTTAACCCAGCCTTCAGAATTACCATTTCCTCTCTGAAATAATTATTCACCCCAACCCAACAAATCTCACAGCTCCTTGATACTTCAGAATCCTGAAAAAAATGAAATATAGAAAAGAACTCGTTGATAGAATAGAAAGCTCTGGAATCAGGGATTTTTGGAGGGTGAGATGCTTAGAAAATTATTCCCAGCAGTTTTTGGAAAATAATACAGATTACCAGAGATCAAACTTGGATTGGCTGTATCAACAGAAGTAAGTGTACTATCACTGTACTATCATTTCAGCCTAAAATAAGAATCTTAAATGCCAAGGGACACACCATATAATATGAATAGGCTTGTTACTTTTTATTCCATACTTTAACTATTAGGAACAGAACAAAACTATCCAAAATTCCATTACTGTACTCAATCTTTTGAAAATATCCTTTTTTTTAATTGAAAACATAGCTATAACTTGATATCCCTCTCCTTCCTGTTCCTTCTTTTTCTCATATCATGCACAGAGGTATTATCATTAGATTATTATTTTTGTTTTTAAATCTTTACTCAGCAGTGCTCAGGAAACCATATGAGGTGTCTGAGATCAAACCCATGTTGATTCTGTGCAAGACAAAAGCCCCAATCACTAGGCCTGTATTGGGAAATTAATGTAAATCCATATGGCCTGGGTGACTGATATGAATTCTAAAATGACCCCTCCAATTCCCTCTTAGAAATGCTTACTAATTTAAGATGCACTTGATAAAATTTCTATAGTGAACATGAGACTTCAGTGGAGAAGAGACACCATAATGACAACAAATGTTTATATCACATAACTGATATAGATGAAAGTAAATAGGAAAAAATGGAGATGCCTAAGTAAACAACATCTAAGGAAATCAATTTATGTTACCAAGAAAATGTTTAGTTTCACTAGAGTTTGTAATACAGAAACCAACTTTTTCTAAAAAAAAAAAAAACTCTATTACCTCATTGAGGTAATGAGGCCAAGGCTAACACTAATTATATAAATGCTTAATCCTCAAGACCTTTGAGGAAGAGACTGAAATTCCTTTGTATTTTAGGAGACAAACCCTCCTCCAAAATATTCCATCTTATGGGAAAGCCACTCTCTGCATCAGTCTCTTAATAGTCCTAAGTAATTGTTATGCCAAAACAGATACTGGGCTGTAAGATTTTAAAATAAGAATTTTTTGAGTATAGT